>MU172919.1:357910-533028 GCA_016695475.1 Suillus decipiens | reverse complement strand
CGAGATTAAAGACGTAAAAACACTTCATGGCGATCATCTTAGTAGAGCAATAGGTCTGTATATAAGTACGTATCGTATATTACTTTGCTTAAAAGCGTTTCAGGACGGATAGCGGGACAGGACGGCAAAACCAAGTTCACAATCGAGAACACCAGCCGGACTCGTATTGTGCTCGCCGACACGTAAATCTCTATTTTTTTATTTTATCTGGAAAGCACAATTGATGCTCTGGACACAGGAAAATTCATATCATGGGCTCCTTCCAAAACATCAAAATCGCGCGCGATGCAATTGTCTCTTTAATCTTAGGCTCACCACCCGGAAAAGTTTATGCTGGACTGAGGACTGTCAGCAGTCGTATGAAGCAACGCGCCCTGTGACTTTTTTGTGTATAGAACGTATTTATCATTTTTACTTTTCATGCTTCACCAATTTCATCATAGGAAGTGTGATACAAAAACGTTGTGTACAAATCTATTGCTGGCAATACGTGATAAGCTCAGACGTCAGTCCATGAGCAAAATAGACAACAGGATGGGAGATGACCGGTCCAGTAACTGTGGAAGCTAGGATAGCATATAGATTACTCTGTGCTGTCAACATTCTTTCCTTTTTTCTTTCCTTTCGCCTTCTTCGATGCCTCGTATTGGTCCACCGCAGTCGTTTTCAATAAACTGTCAAGACACTTCAGTAATGCGGATAAAAACGGGAGAAAAACGGATGCACTTGTCCCAGGCAGTGTGATCTACAGGAGGTCCGTTACCATTCCCCACCATCACCTGAAATCCGACGCTAGGAACACCGTCCACGATAACGTATATCCAACCTGGTCCTGGTGGATACACGGCAGGTCTAGGAGGACCAGTAATCTGTAGCGAATGTCCATCACTGAAGAGTGAAGAGCTCAGATACACCAGACGGCTGTTCGCGTGAACAGCATGTGTCACAAAGCCAAGATCCATCAATGCAACTAAGGTTTACAATAGTGAGGTTGGCCGCCTGATCTGAGTGATAGTAAACCCACCTTTGATATTTCGAACTTTGTCTGTGGAAGGCGGGAATTTGACACTCAGGGTGAGGTTTTGTCCATACAAAAGAGCCTCAGGGGGCTTGTGCACAAGCGGCCTGTTCTTTTTCATATACGGAGGACCAACCCACTCAACTCTATACTCCGTCCCATACTTCACCTCGCTCCGATCCAAGTTCGGGTTGCTTCCAGCTACCATGATATCGCCATTGGGTGTCAGTGTCGCAACCGAGTGGTACATCCTCGGAATCGCACTGCTTCTTATTCCCTCTGAGGAAAAGCGTCGCCCAGCTGGGGCGGTGGGATCATATAAAACTGGTGTGAGGACCGGATTATCTGCGTTCGACTGCCCAACCTGATCGATAACGTTTCCATAGCCTGAGATTCCAGTTCTCGCGCCATTGACGATCAGAACCTCGCCAGTTGGGAGCAAGACTGCATCTGGCATATGACGTGCCTCGGGCATCTGTTCGACCGCCCACCCTGCAGCAATTCCTTGTTCGGTAAGTAGCAGGCGAGAGCACTGGAAAGATGCTAAATCTTGAGAAGATATCTTGTAACTTGGTTTCTTGTCGTCAATCGTGGAACCTCCGCACAACAAGATTTCTGGAGTGTAACCATCTTCGGGGGACAAAGGGAGGAGGAGGCCAGCAGCTGCCATAGGATATGTAACTCGGCATCCGTTAGGGATTCGCGGAAGGCGCTGTTCTTGATTCATCCGCCAGTCATATATTATAGCGTCTTGATTGGCGGCCATGAAGATCCTGTCGTCTGGAAGCGAGAATACGATAGGGAAAAGGTTGGCATTGAGGGTCCGGACGAGGAACGGTAGATGTATTGGTAGGCCAATCGAGTTGTGGATGGACTTTGGGGGCCAGTATTCGATAGTAGGGTTATTCACGGTCTCATTATTCATCCACCCGCCCTTCTTTGATCCACCAACGATCATAGCGCTTCCGTCCGAGATTCGAATAGCTGTGTTATACCAGCGAGGGCTAGCCATGCGCATGCGCGAGTGGTTCTCGTAGATTTTGCAATGAGCGGCGGAGGCGGATGAACAAGGCTCGAAGATGCGAACTGCCTGCAAACCATCGAGGTCTCCGAAGTCTGCTGCAGACGTGTACCCGCCGACCACAGGATTACCCCCAACGTTTATCAGGGTTCCGTTGCTCAGAAAAGTCCCACCGGCACAAAAAGAGTTGGATTCGATCTCGAGGGGCCTAACTGCATGCGTCCGGAGGTTGAACAAGGCAGCCCATGCTGGGTGCCCCCCAATCGACAAGGGATTATGTTCAACTTTATCGATGATAAGAGCGTGAGTATCGGAGATCACGGTAAGTTGCATGGCAGATACGCCGGTTACGCCCTTTTGTTCTAGTGTCCATTGAGTTTGTGAAGCGAAGGATTGGATCTGTCCTGGCTGGGTTGCTACGTTTGACAGGTCAAGGGTCGGAGGAAGGGTTATAGGAAGGGTCGTACGACCTTCCGTGACAACAAAGGCATCGATGTCGATAACCGGGCTGTCAACTCGCCCCTTCCCAAGATTTCTAACCACGATGGTGTGTTTCCCGTACGACAGGTTAAAAGTCCAGAAGATCCGTTGTTGTTTGCGCGACACGTTGCTCCAGGTATCGATCTCCTGCACTTTTTTCCCATCGATAAACACCGCGGCGATTCCATGACTCCTGTCCAGACCACCAAACCACTCGATACCTGTGCCCACGAACGTCATCCGCGCAGCAGCTCCTTTCTCGTCGGTCCAACGCAAGGTCGTTGCTACATACATGCTATTAAAGGAATCGAACCAAGAACCAGTAAAGTGAATGAGCGGAGATGATGAATCGTAACTTTTTGCTCCTGGCGGGACGTAATAGGGTCGGAATGGACCTGGTATATCTGTTCCTGAAGGAGTCTGACCGTTCCATGCCGACTCCCTGCCCCAGGCGAATACCCAAAGCACCGGAAACGAAAGTAATGCAAGAATATTCATACAATAAGACAAAGGGGTGTGATTTAGTAAAGGTAAAGAATGTGAAGCGGTCAGCGGCGTCCTTGAGATGTCTGAGTGTGGTGCAAATGGCGACGCGACGCGACACGCTCACGTGACATCTGAAAAATAATCCAAGTGATGTAGTGAACACTATCCTACGTCCTTGCCGGGGTTGCTACTTTAACCATCTATACTATGCATGATATGTCGTGTTGAAAATAATTGACCAGCGTTCGGATAACTGTATGTTGTGCGATGAGGGCAAAAGTAGCAGTGAGAATGCAAATTAATGTCCGCTCAGTCCCCAAGAGCCCCACTTCGCTACAATCCTCCATCGTTATAGGCCCAAGGCTGCTTGACTTTGCCCTTTCCCTTCCCAATCATCTCTGGCTCGGACGCAGAGATGCCAAACCCTCGAAGTGGTTCACCCACGGAAACAGGTGCCTCCCATACACGTATCGTGTTATCGTCCGAACACGATGCAAACATGCGCTTATTGCGGGGGTTCCAGGCTACGGAATTCACACTTCCCAATCCGTGACCTTCCAGTACCTCTAGAAGTGTACCCGTGTCGCGATGCCAAACATAGACATTACAATCTGGAAATGCTTTGTTAGTACGAACTAGCAGGGCGTTATGAACGTCGTTATACCTTCACTCCCACTAATGACGAAGTTGCCATCGATGCCACCAAAGCAGCTGCGGATGACATGGTGACCCTGTCGTTGCCCAGTGAACTTACGTGCGAGCCTGAACTCCTCCAAGTCCCACAGATGGATCTCCTTTGATGCATGGTCAGTTATATGGTTGGGTTTGATACAAGAAAGGGGGCAATCACATCTGGAGCGTGATTTATTAACGCATACCGAGAATCCTCGGAAATCTTCACGCTAGTAAGCTCACCCTCCATGTGAACAGATCTGTGTGCAAAGATCGATGAACAAACATGCTGAAAAAAAACATGCGTGGAACATACAGCTCAACCTGTCCCGTCTTGAGATCGTAGATGATCATTCGATTCTCTGGCGAACGCGGCACTGCATTACCGTTGCCATTAGATACAATGGGTGGCGATGCATCTCGGACGTTTGCACGAGCCAACGCCGGAGGAGGGTTGTATCCCATCCCAACAGCGACCAGGCGTTTCACGTCAGGAGTCACTGCAGCATCAGTGACACGTATGGCTATATCATTCCATGATTCTCGTGGTTCGCCCTCCATATCCTGTTAAAGATAAGGCGAGGTGCGATAACATAATTTCCAATAAGCATACCCATAATATAATCTTGCGATCAAGACTACCTGACATAAACCCTGAGCCGTCGGGTAGCCATACTAAGGCAGACACTGTCTCAGCATGAATCTCGAGTGTCTTCATCAGAGCTCCAGTCTACGACTCATCAGTGTCACAAATCAAGATATAAAGAATTTAAAGTTAACCTTGGTATTCCATAGCAAAATGAGGTGATCCGCAGACGTAGATAAGATAGAATCGTCTAGTGACCAAGCCAAACAACCAACAGGATATGGATGATCGCGCAAGATGAATTCTACTATACAATCACGAGATGATGGTTCTGCCTCGAGCTGCGGGATAAAATTAGCATGGTAGACGTTGCGAGTCAGTCCAACTAACCCCAATGCGCCAAATAATAGCAGTCTTGTCTTTACTTGCGCTTGCAAGACGAACACCATCATGACTCCAGGCCACGTTCCACACCTCATCTGAATGGACTTCGAGGATAGTGGTTGTTATTCGAGGGAAGGATTCCTTGTCGCATGTGTGGTCACTGAATAGTGAAGCTGAAGATGGATCCACAGGTGAGTTGTGGTAGAGGCAGCGATATCGCTGGTATTCTCGTGATTGTGCGAGTAGGGTAGAACAGCTGCGTTGGGGAATCATGGTCGAAGAAGGTGTATAATCTGCGAGGCAGGACGTCAATGGCTGGATAAAACATATAGGAGTACAAAGAGTTATTTTCATTGGGATCTCATACTGACGTTGTAGATCATCGAGAAGCTGTCGCCGTGAAGTTCCCGATGCTCCATCCCAAGATGCACGTCGACGCAGATCTTGTGGATCTGAACACATCATCAAGCTGAGCGAGAAGTATCATGAATGTACAATATGAAAATATGTCAAAGAGCGCACCTTGATAATGCGTGGAGTTCCCCCTGTTCTGACATGGTACTGTAAGGAGCTAGATCATTCCGCAGCACCTGCAGCGCAGCGGTGGTTTTCCGCGCCTCAAGTAACTCAAGATACTTCTGCTTTCCAATGAGGAACCGCGCGTCCTAAAATGGAACCGTCAGGGAATAAGGAACATGTCCGCCATACAGGAAGATATGCATACCAGGAGAGCGTCAGGATCAGTCACCCCGAGTTCAACGAGCAAAGGTTCTGCATCAGCCCAAGTACCACGCAGAATATGTTGCCGAAATTCCGACACCACAGGTGCCTCTAACGAGTATCCCGACTCTGCTTCGAGAGTGGTAGCAGATTCTCTGAGGGGAACGTGATAAGGCAAGGGCATGTGAGTCAAAAAAATCGCTTACACGTATCCGACGTCTCTAAGACTTTGGATAACTAATCTCACGAACTCTTCTCGATCCAGATATGGGTCGTCGTAGAGAGTGGTGCCTGGCAGTGACACTCGCGTGATTGACGAACTGTGCTTGGCGATGCCATTCCCCACTGTTGGAGATCCGTTAGAAGTGGTGCCATTTGACACTGGAGCAGAGTGCCCATTCTCCTTATTTATTCCATTGGAATGACTAGCCTTGTCCAGGGTGACGCAAGACGGGCCCGCCTCTGGCACAGAATCATATGAAGATAAATTGGAATGATTATCAGGTTCAGGAATTCGCATGACGCTCAGGGGCGAGTTAGTGACGCGAAGGCTGTTGTTGGCAATCAGGGAGGTCGAAACAGAGTCTAGAGTGTTTATGCTATCGATTCTTTGTCGTTTGCGAGGCCTTGAGACCTCAGTATCTGGATAAAGGAAAGAGTCATCAGTAGGCATGATCTGGATACTTCGACGGCCAAACAAGTCGCACCTGTTGATATGGTAGACTGCACGTCACCTACAGATTCCTCGAGCTGTGACCGGTGTCTGGTAGCCGGTATGGAAGTAGTTGTATGGGCTTGCACAGCAACTGGCCTTGATTGCGTGGTAGTAGAGTGTGTGTTACTCTCGACAGTTGCAGATTCCAGGCTTGGAGACGGCCCTGGGGGTGTAGGACGATTGTCCTCTGCAGTATTCAGCTGAGTAAGTGAATCAATGATGGCAAGTTGATGGTTCTGTGGCTAGCTATGTCATGCAGCACCAGAAGTGCAATTGCAAAACTAGAATATTTACGAGAATTTCTGGGTGATTTGGCAGTAGGATGAATACTAAAGACAAAGCTTCAGCTAAGCTTGATGGGTTGAAGGGGACTTGGGAGGGCCTGTCTAGCAGTACAGTAAGTTCCCGAAATGGAAGTCCGCCCGTCGCGTGTCGAAGGTGCATCTTTTCGCACGAACAATATTCTGGGCACAAGGCCTATATCCTGCAACGTTAATACGTTATTGCTATTAGCTGGTCCTTGCCTGTAGCCAGCCTTGCCATCATGTTTGCTTGGGAATGCGGTACCGGTATTGTTTTTGGCTTATCTTTAGCTCACGAATTACCATGAAACACGTTACAACGGTTACATTGCCGTGTATTACCATCAGCAAATGGAAGGGATCGGAGCTGGTACTTGATATGATACGGCCCTTACGGCGCGCCACTGGCCATCTACTGCAGTCATTCGAGAATGGTTGGAGCTATTGTGCGTTTGCAATGAGGTATGTACATGCCGCCACGGTCCGCCATCTTTTGTTAATTCGCGTAATTTGGTGCCATGCTCAGTTAGACTGGAAGCCTGAGAGTGAATATATTATTGCACTATTCTCACTTGAATGTTAAGCAATGTATGATGATTCCCCTCGTTCTGATGTGACGACTACAGAATAGTGAAAGTCGATGCTAAATGGTACGATGAATGCTAGTTTTGAATGTGACGACCACAAATAAGTAATGAATGGTGATGTGAAGACGAAGAATGCGTGCTGTGATTTCCGTAAATTTTCTGCGACTACTAGAAGGTTCTGCCGTATACTTTGATGAGGTAGATATGTTACGTATGGTCGATATAGAAGGGCAAGTAAAAAGCTGGTGCGTTTATTTTTTGTTTGAGTGCAATGTGACGAGAATATGCAAAAGCGATAGAGTTAAGTCGATCATGGTCGTAGGCAGAGCCGAAGTCGTTTACTCGGGTCATTGGTTTTGTCACGCCTGAGGTGCAAAAATATGTCGGCGCGGCATGCATAACGAGAATTGAGTTCTGGGGGTTGCGGTTACAGAAGACCGACATTGACACCGCGCTGGCGTTCTCGCACCCGTTCTCGCAGGCCGCTCCTGCCATTCCCATAACCCGGCGCATCACGGGAGCTTGGCCCGACAAGTTCGTTACGCTGGAAGCGACCTCTGCGTTCGTGCGTCTCATCGATGGAATTAACGAAAGGTGTCTCCTCAAATTGCTGCATCGAGGACATCACTTTTGGAAGTGGTGATGAGTTGCGCCGTACACTTGGACGACCCCGAGGCAACGGAGCACAAGTCCAATTAAAGACTTGCTCGACGCTGCTACGGCTGTCCTGACGTTCGCGAGGGGCAGCGACCAGGGTCTGCTGACGTGTTCGAGAACGAGAGTTGGAGCGACTATTCGTGTCGGGTTCGCGTCGCCGCCCGCGGGGCGTCGCTTCCACGACAGGACGAATGCCAGATATAGCTAGCAATGAAGCTAATTTTGGTGTAGGGGGGGAAGCACGATTGATTGTGTTTCCTGAACTGGTGGAAAGTGGCGGCGAGCTGCGTCGGGGGGAGCTGACCTGCAGAAGGGAGAAATATGCAGGAAGACTCGCACGGTTGCGACTCTTTTTATACTTGGAGGTGACACTGAGCTTGTCATGCTCTCGCTCCGAAGGCTTCTCATGAAAGGGAACGTCGCTTATAGAGTCAGCGTCATCTTCAGCGGAGGAATGAGCTTGTCCAAAACCTGAGCTAGATGTAGAAGATGTTCGGCGGTGAAGAAGGGGAATGGTAGAGCGGTTGTTGGTAGCCGATGGTTGGCGAGTGTAACTAAGTCCTGAGGGCTTACACGGATGTAAGAAACCTGCGGACCGTGCGAAGCCGTCGCGGGATACACTTGATTCCAAACCATCTCCCTCGTAGACGGCTTCATCATCAATACCGATAGAAGCATAGTTTTCGTCTTCTGCATCGGTGAAGAGGGACCATGAAGCCGAAGAGGTGGATGAAGAAGATACAGAATACCGGCCTCGTTTCTGGAAATTACTGCTGAGCGCGGTTCCCAATGCAGACGGCATGAGCGGCGGAACTTCGCCACCGGGAGTAAAATCGATGTATGGAGACGAAAGGGTACTGCTGGCAGAA
The DNA here is from genome assembly GCA_016695475.1 of Suillus decipiens. Classification (NCBI taxonomy): domain Eukaryota; kingdom Fungi; phylum Basidiomycota; class Agaricomycetes; order Boletales; family Suillaceae; genus Suillus; species Suillus decipiens. The sequence continues at coordinate 524,531 of MU172919.1, read as the reverse complement.
GAAATAGACGGAGAATTGTACATGTCCGAATTTTCGCATTCATCACTGCAGTAAGCGCGACTATATTGAAATAGGAAGTGAGAAGCAGGGAGCTGGGTATAGGGAAAGTGCCTACCCGTCATCGCGGAGGTGTTTGGAGCAAGTTAGGCATATCTCCTCGAACATGAGGCTTAGTTGGGCAACAAAGGGTACCGAGTGGCAAAGAACCAAGCTTGATTTAAGGAGACGACAAGATTAGAGCACGCTGTTGTAGGTGTCGTTGGAGTGCAGTAATGGGACGTATGAGAAAAAAAGGAAAGGAACAGCACGGGCTTAAATACGGGGGAGGCGGTACGAGGAATAGAATATTTGAGAAATAATAAATACGAATTAGATGACTCAATTCAGACAAGACCGGGAATTCCAAGTTGAGTCAAAGCGTGTGATCTCACTGGAGACCCAAGGAACCACGTCACATAGCGTCACATTCGCACATGTACATCTAAACATTTGTCAGCAACGTTCTTCACCCCATTGTTCTTCAAATTTCACCGTTGCACGTTTGATTGCGCGACTTTGAGCTGTCATAAGTATCAGCTGACACCATCACTCGTGCTTTAGTTGAAATTGGGGGGGTTTATATCGCTAGCGGACAGCATGTTTACTACCTGTACTGGAAACTGATGTGATGGGCCTGGCATATCACAGAACGCCAAGAGGTCCGTTTATTCGCCCCCAGAAGGGTATGATTCACTGATATATCCATCTTACCTAGTTCTGTCACGTAGACGGAATGTCTGTGAGTGACGATACTATGGGGTGAGATTCATCGATTCCTCGTTCGCACGTAATAAAGTTGGGGAGACTAGGATACCCTCACACAGCATGCAAGGTGCATAAGCCGCCGGTCGCACAGTCGCGACCTTGAGGGTGAGGACCTGACCAGTCAATACAAATTGCTGATTGGTTGCCGGTGGATTCTCCGGCTGGCCTCCGTAGGACCGTGTTATGTTAAAGATTCATCTCCGTTTTCGCCCACCTTGGTCTGGAACCGTTTGGTCATGGATACAGCGTGCGTCATAATCATCACGCGGTATGCTCAGAGGAACTAGGCAGCATCCACCCATCGTCAGTTGTGATGTCCAGAACATGCAACATGATCTTGGCATCGTGGGACACATCAAGCTCAGCATTTTACCGTTATTAATAATAGTTGGCAATATTCTTTCCTCGATTTTCGTTTCTCCACATTTAGATCCGATTAGCTATGTAGTTAACGTTTGTGCGGGTCCCGTATCAACGTAAAGGATACAAAGTTTCAGTGGTTCTAACTTCCTTTGTTTGTTGCGGCTCCCTCTCCATATCTGAACGACCGGACAAGCACGGGAAACGTTTATTTGTTGATCCGACCAGAACAATGGCATCAGGGAATGGAGACCTGTCAGCTATGCACATTTGTGGGGAATACGCCATCAAGAGGAACACGTTCCGGCATTCTGAAAATCTTGCAACATTCCATAATTGCTATCCAAATTGCAATTGCAACCAGAATTTATCAACTATCGCCATTGCAAGGTAATATAGGAACCCCAGGTGAAACTTCGTCGTGGTTATCACTGTTCTCACGCTCCTCCTTCCTATGGGACGTCGATACGGAATTACTTTCCATTTCAGAAGGGACACTATTAGAGGTGTCGGCTTCTGAAAGTAGTGAGTGATTAGCGTCATCGGGAATGGGTGGGAGTACATCCTTCTCTGCCATATCTACATCTCCGGAAGAAGTTTCCACTTGTTTCAAGTCTGTTATCCCGCGGGCGCGAGAACTGCCTCCTGAGGGTGGCACCACAATATCGTGGGTTGGGCCGCTACTTCGATATCCTTCTGCAGTGGCAGCAACAGCACGCGTAGGTGTCCCGTGAGGTGATGGCGGCGGTGGGGGAGAAGAATTGACTGCGGGTAGTGGCTTGTCCGGCTTGACACTATTTTTCCGTGACAGTAGTCCCTTGATACGTTCGTTGGGACTTGCTGTGGTTCGGATGTTACTGAACGCCGACTTCCGAGGTAAAGCCTTTTCTGCGACCACATTCTCCAGCATGTTGGTGGGCGTACCAACGTTTTTCAGAACAGAAAATTTCTCGTGAAGGTAGCGTGCATCAGCGAGCATCCTGTCAAAAGCATTACAAGGTGTGAAGTTAGAGCAATTATTCTAGTCACCTGTCTTTCGCTTCTTCACTTTGCAGGTCGATCTTGCTGTATTCTTCGGATAGGCGTTGATCGATCACAGCGAACACCTGAGTCATCACATACTGTGCAGTAGTTTGTAAGTAAACTTGGTCAACATGTATAACATAAATATCACAAACCTCCACAACTGCTGCGGTCAGGTACCTCGAGAGCACCTTGTGAAGTGTCACAGTCTCCTTGACAAGAAGTTCCATGTAATCATTGACACTTTCTCCCTGCTTGGGCCGATCCCAATCAACATTCTATTTGCACTCGATTTAGTTCTCAAGGTCCCGGTCACAGGAGAGATTACGGCATAGGGCGTAAAACTTGCCTGTAAAGATTTGGCATGTGCACTAGTGCGATCGCCCATAATAGAAATCAATTTGGAATGAATTTCACTCTGATGCTCTTGGAAGTCCTGCATTTAGGACACGAGTGAGATTCGGTGATGTGACGTGCGGCGGTTCCGGACGCACCCTCTTGAGTTTATCAAATTCGATTAGCATTACCGCCTGGGTTGGACTCAGGTGACGACGGAAGGTTTCTCGTACATATGGAATGAGTGCGATCATTATGGATAAGGATTGTGATGCGAGTGCTGAAGAGGACGTCAGTGGTTCCTAAGTGCCAGGGGGACGAACAATACCTACCAAGATGTTTTGCTGTGATGTTCTTCAAACCAGCTGACCGCATGGCTCCAGCGCCAAGAACAACTTGACACGTCCTGGAGTTAAACGCCTTCAGAAACTCGATCACTCGACCCATTGTATCAATATTAAGCATGGGCAGATTGACGACAAGCTTAAGGTAGTCGAATAACAAACCGAGGACAGCACCTGTGGCAGTAACACAGAAGTACCGTCCTTCTTCAATTCGAAGGTACTTGGATGACGGCGCAGATCCATTCGGATTGCTTGAAGGAGGTTGGTGTAGTGACGAATTTGGGGCCGAAGTCGAACTATCTGTCTCTCCTACGATAAGCTCAGGGGAGTCCCGGACTGCGCAATCTACCAAGACATCTGCCATATGCTGCAGTGCTGCAGGCACTTCCGACATCGGATTCCAAAGCTCGTCTTCCACAAGTTTCGCAGATTGGCTAATTCGGGCCTGATGGAACGTTTGTAGGAAGTGCTTCGCCTAGGCGTAACATATTATTATTATATTTGATTGACTCAGATAAAGGGACGTACCTGACCAAGGACCACTCCCCTTAGCCCCATGATCATCCGCCGGCATATCACTTCGCATTGCACCACGAAGTCCCACGAAACGTTGAAAAAGGTAAGGAAGCCAGGTAGATCGAGTTGCGCATGCTGTTCGGAACGATACCCAATAATTGTCGCAGCTAGCTTGTTCGAGAGGTCCGCAGTTGAAGATAGGATATCCAAGAGTTCTTCTTGGAGTAAGATGATATCTACTGATGGTTTCGGCGCTCTGTGGGATATGAACCAGGGAGTGTAGAAGCATAATGAGCGATAACGCGGAGCAGGAGAAACGAAAAGCCATACGGCAAAATTTGTAACACTTCTATTAGTATGCCATTTTGGGCCTGGATACCCTTGATACCGTTCAGAAGACTCATATACAGCTGTGAGAGAAGTGATAGAAACTCCGCGTGCTCTTTGGAGCGAAGAAGATTTGCAAGTCCACTATAATGAGCATAGGACGATTGACAGTAGTATCAAGAAAGTCAACGTCCCGCTTACCTTGAGGCAACCTTGGTACCTTTGGACTCCTCTTCACCCATATTGAAAGATGGCAGATGCTAGAGAACTATCAATGATCATGCACCATTGACGTGCACAGTACATACATGCTTCACGATACGTTGCATTTCACTTGTCACAACTTCTCTCCATGAAACTGTGGCTTCGCGAATTCCTTTGGTACGCAAAAGACCTTGAAGAACGGGTCGCAACCTATCCTTAAAGGAGAGATTCACGTTACCATTCCGCTCAGGTGGTCCATTCACTCGTTCTAGTAAGTCAAGCTTTAACACACTAACGAGTTCTGTGGTAAGCGAGGACGCTATCTCCATCGTCAATGCACGAACGTGCGTAGGAAGAGAAGAGAAGGCGGTTAAGGAGGACAGTGGAATTGACGGAGCCTTCCTAGTCCCTTCATTTTCCGCGGAAGGCGATTCCGGCATGGATGGAAGAGGGGACAATCGTCCGTTGGTAGGGACACGGACAAGTACCGTGCGAACGTCCGAAATTGGAGGTTGCGCTTCAGCAGCTGCTGGATCCCAGAGTGCTTCTACGCCTTCAATGACTGACAATGCCTCGCCCCACTGTCCGGCTGCAACTAATCCTTTTGCAACACCAGTCATCTCCAGCACACCCCCAACCTCTTTTACGCCACTACAAACAGATTTGAGATTGAGTAGTTTGCATTCGGTCCTCACAATTTCCAGTCCTCGTTTGGCGCCTTTTTCATCGACCTCCTTGAGCAGTCCGCGGAGCTTTGATATCCGATCAAGACATTCTTCCGATTCGGTCTGCAGGTCTTGCAAGTTGGTTAATGCCGCAAAGAATGATGTGGACCGGAGAGAAATTTCTCGAACAAGATGCTGTTCAATGGTATCTGCGTGATGAGAGAGCTTCTCAAGAAGAGGGAGGGAATATGAGAGCGACGAAGGGTCGGAGGAATCTTCATCTTCTTCCTGGCGTTCTATAACGGCATTGAATATCTGCGGGTCACCAAGATTAAATTGAGCATCGAAGAACACCTGGGGGACGGAGCTAAGTGGTGTTATTAGCTTTCCTGCACGAGGCGTGCGTGATGTAAGCAAAGTGTCTGTTGAACCACGAGGAATAAACGATGCATCCGGGTGTTCTTGACCATCCCGACCAAGTTGCATGTTTCGCTCGAACCTCTCCCATTCAGGCGCAATGGCTCGAAGATACGGATCGAAATCCTTACGCTTCACGCGCGGTAAATTAGCCGGGGGCACAGCTGGGAGGGAAGAATGAGCTTTTGGAGGTGCCTGGAGTCTATGAGGGTTATTGAGAACTGTTGAAATTGCTGGAAACAATGATCATCGTGCATCATACAATGGCAGCATAGCCTACCGTTGAATCCTTGTGTTGAGCTACTCCATCCTTGAGGTAAAGCACCGAGAGAAATATTGGCAGTTGATAGATTGGGTAGTTCGAGGCGAAAAGATGTAGCGAAATAGTCACCTCCACGACCTTCAGTAGTCTCTGAAACGCTCCCTGGACCTCGAACACGAGAAGATGTATCCCAGTTTAAGCGGAATGGATGTGCAACTTGTGGTGTTTCTGGTAAAGCGGGTACCGGTGTGGCTGGCCTGGATGGACTTGACGCATAATCAGACATGTTCTACACTTGTTTGTGTGCAAGTTCAGTACTCGAAAGCCACAGAACCCTAGACCCGTGAGGATGTGACTCGAACACAAAAATAGAGCCAGCTCGATGGGTCTAACAAGTTTGCCAGTTGTTTGCCAGCAGATATCGTCGACGTGAAGTCGATTGTGCAAGTTCGAGAGATCTCATAAGTTACTGCGCTGCCCGGTGCCTTGAACCTCGCGAGTGTTTGTAAGATATATGTACCATAAAAGGATTCTTTAACAATAAATGTCTCAGCTTTGGCGGCAATCGTCCTATATGAGGCAATATTTCTTACAAAAATACTCTTCAATGAATAAGTCGTTAGCACCAATGTTTTTCGAGCATGGCATCGGTTTTCAGCCTTCCTGAACCGCTCCAGAGGTTCCTCAGCAAGTTCCCCTTGCACACTTATCCGCCAATTCCAGTAACCTCGATACGTCCTTTGCAAAAGCCTACGTTATGGATTGCACCTCCTCGGACAACAGCAGTCGACCAAACCTCTAACTCCGATATTTTGAGCACAGATGTCGAGTGTCTGAAATGGCAGGCATACATCGCTTTGCGTGGGCTCACTAGCGTCGCTGTACGGTGGGATATCTCTCCAGAAGGTGGAATCGATGGTCGTTTGCCTTGTCTACACATCCCTGCATTTGGGGGTGCTAACAGTGAGCTGTTGGCACCACGTTCTATCCCTGGTTGGGTGGATGGACAAGTCGGCGGTGGGAATGATCCTTTCAATGGTTACAGTGACGAAACACTGAAAAACGAGAGTCACGCGTGGGTCTCCTTGCTCGAGGGAGTAGTACATGCTGCCTTGGTGGGACATTCTGTCTTCATATATGTAGACTACAACCTGACTGCTCTTGCCAGACTCTATCAGAACCTCCACAACCTGCACATTCTCAACTTTTCCGAACAGCTACTGCTAGAGCGAGGACCTTAGCAGCCACTCTCAGTCCACCACCTGCTCCTCTGACTGGCCTGAGCTCGGTACTGCCATCGTATGGAACAAACATAACGCTCTCATCCATTCAAGGACAGTATGCCGAGGCTATCGCTTCACTCTCGGAACGGCTTGGAACTGATAGATGGTTCCTTGGCTCAGAGTAAGTCCCTATAATATTCGCGAAGCCATTATGTATGCTGACACGTTACAGAAATCCCACTGCATTGGATGCACTTGCATTCGCGTACCTGCACTCTCTTTTGTATAGCATAGATGGCACAAGAATCGAGGTCACTCGACGGGTGAACCTTATTGCCTGGGAACGGAGAGTACGGACCCAAGTAGAAGCAGCGTTCACCTAGTGGTCTGGACGATTGTGGATTTAAGCATATAATATCTGTCACTACTGGCATCCAACTTCCGAAACAACAATATATCTAAAATATGGTTATATTTTGATCTTTCCGTTTACAATCTTGTGGTCATTGGGGCTTCCTTGAAACCTTTTTGCAAACGCAGCTATCATTTTTGTGAACCTGAGGTTTATGAGTATAAATCAGCTCTTCAAGACAATGACGATCGATGACTCACCAGAACCAGTTGAGCCCTTGGAGTAAGATATTGCCGCCTCCATAAATGATGAGGTATGGTGTCAAAACTTGACCGTATACGCTATTCAAAGTCACAAAAAAGTCATATGACTGCATTCAAAATGTCAGTGTAAAGGACACCAGGTTCAAATAAGCACCGACCATCATTGCGCCCCAGATGCACCGTACACAAAAGAAGGTCGTAATGAGAACAACACCATTGACAAGCTGAAGGACACTGCCTGTTTTTCCTGTTTTGTCCAAGAACCTACCGGCGAAGCTCGTTCATGTCCTCATGAGTATATCTGATCGCGACCTACCAATGGATGTTCAAGAACACGGTGCTCCTATGAAATAACATGAACAAGAAACTAGACGTCGGCTATGATGTGTCGCTTACAGCTCCCAAAACAAGAAGCGTACTGCATAGTAAGGAACGAAGGGTGTCTAAATCGAAATCGACGTGTTATAATCTCTCCATAAGCCTCTGATATGATCATATCACTCACAAATGAAAGGCCATATATCAGAAGGCAGGATATTCCTGGGGCTAAATCAGAAGCGAGCTCGCGAAGAAGCTCGTTAGACACGTACCGTGGAAAACGAATCCAATGTCACTGAAATGGATGATCGATTCAAATGTGTCCCAGATGAAATAACTGGAGTGAAATCAAAAAAGTGTATTGGTGTTCGCTTGAAGTGGACCCACCCCGTTGCGATAGCTATCACAAATCCTACATCTTCATGCCAACCAAATGCGCGGTTTTCGTCGAGGCTCGAAAGATTGAGACAACGCCCGGCGAGGTATATGATTAAGATAGCGTGGACGAGTGATGCCACACGTATATCCCTGTAGCTGTGAGTTCTCACCTGCCCAAGAGGTGTAGTATAGTCAGTCTCACCAGTTGTTCCTCGCTCTCTTTCCTGCGCTCCCATATGACATAGGAAAGAGTATACCGCTCACCGCGGGTGAAAGACTGTTGTGCACAGTAGTAAAGAACAAAAAGGAGAGAAAGATAACATCGGCAAAGTCAGATATTCTGCCAATACCCAGTTTTTGTGCAACTGGTGCAGCAAACTCGCGAATTTGCAGCCGCACCTCTTGAATCATGGGTCGGAAGGGTGTACGTAACTGAAGGTGTGAATCAACCGTTTAAGAGGTGATCGAATTTCTTGGCCAGTGAAGAAGTTCAGTTCCCAAAACCCAGGCGAACAACAGAACGCGTTTCAGAGGTGGGCAACAGTGCTGGCACAAGTGGATGTTCACAAAGAGACATTTGTTGTTTATAACAAACTGTGACATAAGAACAAACTGTGTCACAGAACAAGACTCCTGGTCAGAACTCAGGTTGATCGAAAGCCATTTCAAATCGTTCACTACTTGGCCCAGAATAATATGTTAGTAAATGGTTTTATTGTCAAGGGTCTCTTCCCTAACACATATGTCACATAGATGCACTTCCAGCCAAGACAAAAACTGATAAAAACAAATAAAAGACCGAACTATGCAAAAAGTGAGAGAATGAACCATGCAAAGAGTGACATGCTCGAAAAGGATAAAAGACCTGGAGTAACTCGAAGCAGCGACCTACGATTTGCAGTTCCAAGCAATATGTATACGACTGGAGTGTAAGAATGTGCAAGTCATGAAGCATCGTCCATCTGGTTTTGGAAAGCCACAATGACGAGGAGATGTAGGATATGTGTAACGAGCGTGGGTGGTTTAACTGTGCATAGGATGCGTGGAGGTGTCGAGCAGGAAAGGGTGATTGGAGTCTCCTCCGGTCTCCGTAGCCAGAAGATGAAAGGGGTATGTCATGGTATGGGTATAAGGAGTAACATATCACATCACAATACAGGAGCAGCCTGTTTGCGGCGGTGCGTATGGGTCCTCACCCTTTCCAACGGGTCCCCACACAGAAGGTACCTAAAGATACATTGTATGAGTATGAATCACATAGGCATACGAGATGAAATTATGAAGCAGGTAAAGACACTAAAAGCACAGGGAGTACAAACGCACCAGGTGGTCTTTTGTGGTCTTGCAGTAACGAATTAAACTGTGGGACGGAGGTAAGATCTTATGTGCCTGACTATGGTGGGAAGAAAATAAAACAGTACCTTGCGCTAGCTTCGCTCACTCTCATTCGCGGTCGCGCGAGATCCTCTCGCAGCCGTTGGTTGTGTTCTGTGAGCCTGCGAAGCTTTAGCTCCGACATAGACTGCTTGTGTGGACGAGCGTTCATGGTGAAATAGTGCGGAAACGAGAAGGAAGAGGTTGGCGAAGCTGTGAAAATCTGAAAGAAGGGGATCTAGTATGCACTTGCGGCGACAGACAGTTTATAAGCGAAGAAATTAGTGGACTTGAAGTGAAAAACAACGGACTTGTCCACCAGGCTAAGATGTGCGGAAGAGAAACGAATAACAATCAACAAGTGGGACATACCGTGTCGGAGTTCTAATCTATCAGTGCAATTAGCACTCTTACGGTTTCAAGCTATAACACTCATCATGGTACGATTTTCACCACCAAGCGATAGTAAATTAATGTCGAACACCCGAATGCGGTCCACGGTATCGAAAGCGCTCAAGTCATGTCAGATGCCATCCATGCGTTCAGCCTTCAAGGACGTTACTGACAACAGGACTACAATATTTAATACAGACAAACCACGCATAATGGTCCATAATAGACTTGTTTCATCCTCCCTGAAGATTCGGAATCTGCATAAATGTACCTGCGAACCTTCTTACCAGTCTCCTAGGTCAGAAAACCCCCCCGGCTACACTGAACATCTCGAAGAAGAAGAATTTACCGACGCGAAAGACGCTATTCAGGGACACCAGGATCATGAAGACGATCGAGACAGTTCCGCGGACTCTGACTGGGACGAGCATGCGACTCTAATTGCTCTCTTAGACGACGGGTACTTACAACCTTCAGGGATTACTTCGTCGCTCATCATCATCTCAGGGAGGAGGCTCCTGAATTTGCTGATAGCGTAGCTACCGTTGATCGACTCTCACCAACATTCCTTGCTCGTCGCCGAGAAGTAGTAGAAAGGTCGAGGGAGACTCTCGTTCTGGTGGTCACTCGAGTAGGAGAAGTTCACAAATTCCTTTCGGACGACAACAATCCGACTTTACTCCGTGGAGTTGCCCTATTTGACAAGAGCTCGAGAGCCCTCGAAGATGCTGCAAGGCGTGAACATGATCAAGTGATTCGGGCATTTGCTAGAGTGAAAGTTAGTTCGTGAAAGTTCCCTTTATCTCGTCCAATTCAGCGATAGCTTTCCAGGAAACGCTTGAAAAATTATCTCTTCAGTCTCAAGATGCATGCGCTGGGAGTGACATGCTCCTCCATAGTTATGAAGGGGTCCTCAATCAATATGGTATTTTATCTCAGACTTCTTGAATGAGCCTAATCACAGAATGGTCCTTCCACGTAGTCCAACGACTTGGATGTTGTTCGAAATTGGCATCCGGGGATGTGGAGAAGCTCATATGCGGAATCGACCAGAAAACCAAGTCTATCATAGCTGAAGATAATGCAAAAGCCAAGGAGAAACTTTTGCGAGGCATCCTGGACAGATACTGAGTACAAGTTATCTTCTATTGCATATCATGTACCTTGCCCGGACTTCCGTCATGTCACTTTACTGATTCTGTTCTCCGTACAGCATGTTCTTGCCAGTGGATTCACCAAGGAATTCTCGTATCATTTGTATGACTTACGTTGTTATTTAGGTGCTAATCCTTCATGTTGTTCTCCTATTACTGTTACTGGTTATAATTAATTGAGGTTCAAACCATGACTGAATTACGCTGAGAGAAGCTCTGGCGTGAGCCGCTTCAGTTGAGGAGCCGCATAAATTGAATGTACTTTTCCAGCACACACTTTTTGATGGTTCTGCCCGTTCGCCGACTCGTCTATTCCAATCACTCCACGTGGCTCTAGCAGAATCTGACTAGTACTGAGCAGCAGGTTAGGAGGGGACTTGTAAAAGAATTTTATGAACAAAATACAATTGTCCAAATTCGGATGACTTATCATTTCAAACCGGGTAATTCAATTGTACCGTTGCAGACTTGTCTCCCCACCGTGATCACCACACTATTAGTATTACTACCGTCTAATCCTGTGGTATCTTACTTCTCAACTCTGTCTGACACGACACGCGATAAGTGCAGTTATACGGCAGTTTATACAAAGCTAGTAGGTACTTTAGTCCTGAACAACTGACCACACTTTGATATCTCACAGTTTCTTGCTAATCAGGGACTTTTACCACACACGAATACCAAAAGTATGAGCTCTCGAGGCGGAAGACAGTCAATGTCGGAGCTACGGTATCGTCGGCTGCTGGAGCACAACCAGCGCCTTCGAGAAGACTTGGCAAGGCCAAGAATCCGGGTTAGTGAAGCAGCCGCCAGGTGGGTGCCAATCGTTTGTCTTATTAAATTTCAGGCTCACTTGTTCATAGTTTGATTCGTTATTGCAAGACGACGAAAGACCACCTCGTATGTTTTTCATTGTGCAAGTTTTGTGTTGGACGTATGACGGATGAAATTCCCTCAGGTTCCGTCCGTGTGGGGTCCAGTCACCAAGGCAGACGACGTATATGGCCAACAAAAGACTGGAGGCGGTTGTTGTTCGATACAATAGCATGGACGGTTCTGCGAATTTTCGTTCGCCCATCTGCTCATCTATATGTTAGCGCCCAACACAGTTCTCGTTTATACCACTGCATTACGATGTGGACTTCACTGCTCCACTGAACGCAGTAGTTTGTTTTCGTCTCCTACGTGTACCTATATTCAGCCTTTCATTAACTTGATGTAACAAACTCTTCATCCTGCTTTCAATGTTCTGATCCTTTTTTTGGAACCAAGGCGGTTTCATATACATCATGTAAGGATGCTATGTACATGTCTCCTACAACTTGGCTATGAATTGTCGAATGCCATTTTCATTCAGGGCTCCAACAAATTGGTCGACCTTCTGACCATCCTTGAATGCTATGACTGTCGGCAGTGCCCGCACCTGGTATTGATGTCGGGAATGAGAACTGCCCAGGTCCATGTCGAAGTGTGCGCACCTGATATTTTACTGCTAAATCGAACTCTGAGTCTGTGTCCACTGTGACCAAGTCAAGCGAACGGCCACCACCAGTTTTCACTGTCTCGTCACTGGTCAATTTTTCAAGCAGGGGCGAAATCATCTTGCAAGGGTTGCACCACCTATGATACACGAATGTCAGCATATGTGTGAATGTCTTTACACCTGAAATTACGCACTCTGCATAAAAGTCGACTAGGACAGCCTTGTCACTGACAGACGGGTTGAGAGCGACTTTTTCAAAAGTCTATAGAATGTATATGCATGTAGCACTTGTGGTTATATTTGACCAAGCTGGTGCCATGGTACAGGTGCTTGCCTTTTCATCAGCATTCAAGTAGTGCTCCTGGCACTTTAGGGATCCATGAAATTGACGCAGGCTCACTGCCGCAGACCGAAAACTATGACCCACCGTCGACGCAAAGCGCAACCGTGTGGAAGCTTTGAAAATGGCAGATATCATCAAGGCAGCGAAACGTCACGGTATTATTGAAAGTATACAACTTGTGAAACCAATCGGAATCTGTTCCCACATTCTCACGGCGTTTTCCTAGCTGTTTGTGTTGGTCCGATAAGTCCATAGCGCGTTATCGACAGGCCAATCATGCATCGCCCAATGTGCACCTGAACAGCGAAATCGGCGGCCCATGATACATGATAATTGATCGGCAAAGATAGCCCATTGCACTTAGAAATGCTTATCTTAATGTACATACATATAATAATTAAATAAGTAAATAAAATTAATCCAAAGATAACAACTTGGTATTAATCTGCTCAACTTTGCATATCCCTACCATGCCGGTCCGCTCACTCCCTCCCCCAACCAAAAGACGCAAGACAACTGTTGAATCCACTTCAGTCAAGTCTCTGGAAGCTCAACTGACATCCGCTGTTGCAGAGAATGGCTCTCTTAATCCACTCGCCGACCTGCTCATGTTGGCATATGCTTCATCAGACGCGAGGGAAATGTCCAGAGCTGTCTATAGCGTTTATCGCATATTTGTCTTGATAATATCTCGTGGGATGCTAGTTCACGGAGGTGATGATGTTGCCAAGCTTGTCCGTAAGTGGATATGGGAGAAGTTGGATTCGTACGTCGAACTGCTCGTTGGCTTATTGCAAGATGAAGAGCCTGCGCTGAGGGTATGTGCCACATTGTTGGTTGCATATTATATCCTTACGTCGGTACCAGGAATCTTCGCTGGAAATACTTTTTTCACTTTTGAAACATCTTTCAACTTCACTCACCAAGTCGTCCTCGCCCACACAACCGCAATTTCACCTTGCACACTTCAAACACATAGTACGCGGGCTTCTACTGTGTCCTCCGTCCCCTCGGTCGAATGTAAGCAGTAAGCATAATTCCAAGACGATGCTGGATGTGAGAGAGAACTTCGTGGAGGTGTGGTTCAGCGTCTACGATGATATTCGATGGTGTTTTTTACGAGAAGCAACGTGAGGCCCAATGCAAAATTTATCTGCAGTGCTTAACTCTGTCTTTAGAACTGTGCTCTTGAAATATTCATCTACAGAGTACCCTCACCTACTCGACAATCTGCTCTCCATTATGGAAAAGTTGTCAACGTTTCCAACGGACCCATCGGAGCTTAACTCGTGGTGGGTGGAAGAGCTCGGTGCAAAACCCCAAAAACACAAAAGCTCCCAGGGAGATGCTGAAGGAGACGACGTCGCAGAGTCGGTGGATGAAAATCACGAGGATGACTGGCGCAAATTTTTCGATGAGGATTCCAATACGAAAGATGCGAAAAAATACGGTGTCAAGGCCCGGACTTACACTCTGACATTCCACCAGTCTCTTTACTCCCTTCAAGCTCATCGTGCTGTATTCACACAAACGTGGCTAAACTTCCTGCCCCAACTGTCATCTATATCTACATCTTCCAAACGAGCGCTGACAACAAGAGCATTGAATATAATGCATCGTGGTGTCTTGCCAAATCTCACTAGGCCCGTGCTTGTCATGGACTGGATAAGTGCATGCGTGGATCTTGGTGAGGGAATATTCTAGGTAATTAACCATGATTTATTGAAAATCTCTGCTAGGAGAAACCGTTGGACTGCTGGCGCTGAACGCTTTATTCACCCTAATGCAAGAATATAATCTGTAAGTGCAAATCTTCAAATGCCACACTTGATGCCTTACCAACGTTCGTGTTGTAGAGATTACCCTTCGTTTTTCACCCGATTATACGCATTTCTCCATCGTGATGTTCTGCACTTGAAGCATCGTGCTCGGTTTTTCCGTTTAACTGAACTATTTTTGAGTTCTACGTGAGATTCATCTCTACAATGTCCACTCGTTGTTACTGATACAGCACAGGCATTTGCCTGCAACTTTATTGGCATCGTTCGTCAAGAGGTTGTCCAGGCTATCGTTGAATGCTCCTCCAGCAGCTATTATCATGGTTATTCCTTTCACGTACAACATTCTCAAGCGACATCCAGCCCTCATGGTAATGATACACAATAATTCTGGCACCGACGCTGGTATGCATTGAACTCCTTAGCCACCGTTTAACTAATCACGACGTCAGACCCGTTCATCGCCAGCGAGCCAAATCCCAACTCTACCCACGCACTCGACTCTTCGTTATGGGAGCTTCACTCTCATGTCCATCACTATGATTCTGCAGTGTCCACCATGGCACGTATTTTTTCGGAGGCTTTTACCAAGCCTGGTTATTCAATGGAGGATTTCCTCGATCACACATACGGAACGGTAAGAGAATTTCTTTTATACTCTTATCCACGCGCTTACTGGAATATATTGCAGCTCATTGAAACCGAAGTTAGACGGAAAATAAAAAAGGAACCTGCGTTAGCTATGGAACTGAGGAAAGATCTATTTCCGATGGCAGATACAGAGAATACGGACGACTGTTCGACTGATAGAGATGCGGTTAACGAACTGTGGGTATTTGGATAAATAACATACTGCGGTAGAGTAGCGGTGCCAATTATCCTCAGGCGGAATGATGTGTAAATAGGATCAAACATACCGTTATTGATTCCGTCTGACATTGAGCCTGGGCCAAGGTCGAATGGTATCCAGTTTCGCCAGCCGCAGATGGATTCGATCAGAGTTTCAAAGGTAGGTTGGACGCCGCGCGCGCGATTGATATGCTCAATAGTGCGTGTGCAGGTGGAAAAGGTGCTATGTGGCAAGTCCGGCGGTACTCATTATGGATCGCTCCACCTCACTGCCCATCACCTTATTTTTCGGTATGAGGAATCTAAGAAAGAGGAGATGTGGGCGAGTTCTACATTCCGGTTTACGGCGTACTGCACTCGATAACTTGCACTGCAGGTACCTTACCCACTGATATCTCTTGTATTGAAGCTCCCGCAAACCTTGCATGGACAGAGCCCGTTAACGTTTCACACTCGCATGTTCGAAACATTTTCGCTGTCCTTCGAGAAGGAACGGGACGCTATAGATGTATTTGAAAGTGTCAAAGAGCTAACCGTGTGCAGTGAGCACTCAATCCCTCGATTTAAGTCGCATCGATTGTTAACATTTATTAGCCTCTGTCAACCAGCTATATGCGTTCTTCTACACCCCTAACCCGCCCTTTGATGGTACAGGTGGATGGTCCATTTACTCTCCAAGAGAAGAGTTCGGCCGTATGGGCGTTGGAACTCGTACAAAAGCTTGGCGTTTCACTGACATCAACAAGGACTACGCGGTAAGTATTGGGCGTTCCTGTTCAATTATCCAGTGTTTGAATATCAATTCAAAGTTCTCGCCTACCTACCCGTCACGGCTGGTAGTCCCGTCCCGGATCAGCGACTCGGTGTTGCGATACGCTTCTAAATACCGCAGCAAATGTCGGATACCTGCGCTGACCTACTTGCACTGGGGAAACTTTGTTAGTATTAGGGCACCTGAGACAAAGCACATTATTCAATTTAGCTCATTCAGGGTAGCATCACAAGATCAAGCCAGCCGATGGTGGGCATCAAGCAGAACCGCTCACTTCAAGATGAGAAGCTCGTTGAAGCTGTGTTTCAGTCTCATCATTTCTCGGAATTACGCCCATCTGGACCGGTTTACGGTGCTACCAGCACAAATTTGATAGTTGACGCACGGCCGACTGCCAATGCCGTGGCTAACACAGCCAAAGGCGCAGGCACGGAAAACATGGACAACTATAAGGACGCCAAGAAGGTGTATTTGGGCATAGACCACATACATACTATGCGGGAGGCCCTTGCCAAGGTGGTAGATGTATTGCGCGAGGCGGACAACGTTGCTGCAAGCGTTACCGGCAGCCTGCCTGGGGAAGCACAACAACTTGTGGTAGTCGACCGGCAGGCGCTACGTCGTTCCGGATGGCTCAGACACATATCGAATATAATGGAGGGCGCGGCTCTCATTGTTCGAAACATTCATATCAATTCGTCACATGTACTCGTTCATTGCTCAGATGGCTGGGATCGAACATCTCAGTTATCTGCTTTGGCCCAGCTATGCTTGGATCCCCATTACCGCACCATTCGAGGCTTCCAGATACTCGTCGAGAAAGATTGGGTGTCATTCGGGCACAAATTTCTTGACCGGTGCGGGCACCTCTCCTCCGATAAATTCTTTACCTCGTTACCAGAAACTGGGGGGACGAGTAGTGGTGCCGATGCGGCGCAGGCCTTTTTGGTTTCTGTTCAGAATCGATTTACGTCCCAGAGCCACCTGAAGGAGACGAGCCCATGCTTTCATCAATTCTTAGAATGCGTTCGGCAGCTGCAGCGGCAGTACCCCTCTCGCTTTGAGTTTAATGAACGTTTCCTTCGCCAACTGCTATATCATCTTTATTCGTGCCAATTCGGCAACTTCTTATATAATTGTGAACGAGAACGACGAGCTGGAGAAGACGGTGTCACTCCCTCAGAGCGGACAGCTTGTATTTGGGACTTTTTCAACTCAACATCAGAGTTGGAGCAGAACAAGAATGATGCATACGACTCCTCTCTGGATGATCCCTCCAGTAGAGATCCTTCAGCTGACATGGGTGTTCTTTATCCAAATGCCAAGGATATTCGGTTTTGGCACGAACTTTATGGCAGGACCGAAGAGGAAATGAATGGGAGGATAGTTATTTCTCAGGCGAAGGAGGGTCCAGAATTCACACCCCCGAACGATTCCCTCGAAGATGATCCTGTCAGTTCAATCAGCGTTCCCGCGGGAATACCGCTTCCACCGTCACCTGCCAGAACGCCAAACCTTTCGAATCCTTCTGTTGTGCCATCTAACGCTGGGAATACGTCTGAAGCGATGACTGCAGGCCTTCGTGGACTATGGTCTTCGTTACCAGACATTCCTCAAAGAACAAACACAGATAACATTGCAGTCCCGTCCCCCACATCACTGCGACCTTCTGGCCCTCCCCTTCGTCCATCATCTCCAGGGAGTAATCCTTCACCTCCAGCTCGCTCTTGGACTGCGAATTCCGTGGATACATTTTACAACACTGGAGTAAGATCAGTGTGGGGAAAATTATCCTCGAATGCTACCGCGGCATTCTCAGCAATGCAGGACGCTTATGATGGGGTTGCAAAGGACTTCAAGGCGTTACCGAGGCCATCAGGAGATAACGAAGATGCCCAAAAAATCTCCGAACTGCAGCCTCGCGAGCGCCTTGGAGATGGTGACCGCTCTGCCTATCGTACAACCCGCCAGTCACATTCTGTCGGCTCATCGTACAACCCTTGGGATAATATAAAACCCCAGAAGGCTATACATGTCCTTCCCTCAGATAATCCATGGAGTACTACTAGGTCAAGGTTACCTAGACAGGTTTCCTTGTCACAAGATCTCTTCGATGGGAAATCATTACCCGATGACCCAACAGTCGCACATCTGCCCCGTCGCCTAGAGTCTGGAGACTCGTCAGGAATCCGAATATCTGGGCAAAGCCACGATGTTGGCGTGCCTTATCTCACGGTTGTGTCTGATGAGAGTCTTGTTCTGGAGCAGGGAGACCAACCTCCCTCGACAAATATAGATCCTCTTGGTGTAGGATTTTTGTAATCAGTATCATTGATTCGCTTGGCTATCAGTTACTATCAGGACCCACGCTACACATTGTGAGGCTCAATTGAACCTTTTCTTTCCATCAGGTGTGAGACTCATGGGAATCTGGTTATGCCACGTCTGAGTCTGCTATCTAGGGCTATCTATGTATCGTGTTTCTGAGGACGTAAACCCTGAATGGCAGAGGATTGCGTGATTACTGCACAGCTTATATAAGCTGAATATTGAACCTTTTAATTGTTTTGCGCAAACATTTGGTCTCACATCTCCTTCCTTCCTCCTTCCCAACTCTTTCCTCGTTCTTTTTTTCAACGTCTCTTGTCTTATCATGGCTACTAACGGTCACGCGCGTCCTGCTCTTGCACCCGGGCATTTATTATTCACCTCTGAGTCTGTAGGTGAAGGTCATCCCGGTCAGTTTTGTCGTGGTCAAAGCTTTGCAATCAAGCTAACGTGTATCTGTAACAGACAAGATTTGTGATCAGGTTTCGGATGCTATTGTGAGCACCCACTTGATGTCAATCATTGCGGAAAATAGTCTAATCGACTTTGCAGCTCGATGCTTGCCTTGAGCAAGACCCTTGGTCAAAGGTTGCTTGTGAGACTGCATCGAAGACTGGCATGATCATGGTCTTTGGAGAGATCACCACTAAAGCTCAGCTCGACTACCAAAAAATTATTCGTAACACAATCAAACAAATTGGTTACGATGATTCTTCCAAGGGTTTTGACTACAAAACTTGCAACATTCTTGTTGCCATCGAGCAGCAATCTCCTGATATCGCTCAGGGTCTGGACCATGGCTCTCTGGAAGACCACGGTGCCGGTGACCAGGGTATCATGTTTGGTTATGCTACCGATGAGACCCCGGAATTCATGCCTTTGACCATCATGCTTGCGCACAAGCTCAACCGTGCCATGGCCGATGCTCGCCGATCAGGTCTTTTGCCCTGGTTGCGCCCTGACTCTAAGACTCAAGTTACTGTTGAGTACAAGAACGACGGTGGTGTGATGATCCCCCTGCGTGTGGACACGGTTGTTATTTCGACCCAGCACGCAGAGGAAATCTCCACCGAGGAGCTTCGCAAGGAAATTTTGAGCAAGATCGTTGCGCAGGTCATTCCCGCCAACCTTCTCGATGACCGCATCGTCTACCACGTTTGTCAATCTTTACTTTCTGGTAATGCTTACAACTCATAAGTTGGATTAGATTCAACCGTCTGGCCGTTTCGTCATTGGTGGTCCTCAGGGTGATGCCGGCCTGACTGGCCGTAAGATTATTGTGGACACCTACGGTGGTTGGGGTGCACACGGTGGAGGAGCCTTCTCAGGCAAGGACTTTTCCAAAGTCGATCGCTCCGCAGCGTACACCGCTCGTTGGATCGGTATGTTTATCAGTCTTAGACCAATTGCATAGCATTTAAAATCTCTCACAGCTAAGTCTCTCGTTGCCGCCGGCCTTGCTCGCCGTTGCCTTGTTCAGCTCTCATACGCTATTGGTGTCGCCGAACCCTTGTCTATCTACGTTGACACTTACGGCACTGGCAAAAAGACAAACGAAGAACTTGTTGGCATCATTAACAAGAACTGGGATCTTCGTCCCGGTGTCATGGGTAGGTCCCCTCTATCTGGAGAAGAATAAATGATTAATATTTTCCAGTGCGCGAGCTTGACCTCCAAAAACCCCACTACTTGAGGACCGCGTCTTATGGCCACTTTGGTATGTCCTTGATGATATTAAACGTGGTGCAGAAACTGATCCCTATGCAGGTAACCCCGCATACACCTGGGAGAAACCCAAACAGCTTAAGCTGTAAACACTCTTTTGTCTCACCGGGTCCTGTCGAATCCTGCTCCAATCTAGCATAGGAAGTTCATCCTTCCCTAATTTATCATCCATCATCGCACGCACCTTTCTGTAGACTATTGCACACCATCGCTTTCTACTCCGCAGTCGATACACTGCCTATCATTACGACCATTACCTGCGACTTTAGCAAGATCCCAACGGCGTTGTTTACCTACATATATCCCATATATCACTTCGTAGTACAGAAGAATATAATCGCGTTCAACCGCGTATTTTTCAGTGATATCAGGAGTGGTTGTGAACTGCAAATTCTTGAATAGCGTAGAGAAAATATATTGATTATCACCAAGCTCAAGGCAAAAACAAGCGCGCAATCAGGTCCCAAAAATTGACCCACGTGCGTTATTCGTATGTACATATACGGACCAAGGTCAGATTATCAAGGAAAAGATTATCACGGCAAAGTTGCGGCAAAAGTGATGAAACACCACACCAATTTTTCTTCGGCCAGTTTTCGGTTTGTAACCAATAATACCCAGCTGCACGTTTATCACGCGAACGGGCATTGCCCCAGCTTTCACGTTTTCCTTCATTTCACCCTTGCAAAGCGAGTGAGTTTGCTTCTTGATCGTTCAAGTGCCAGATCCTCTGACAGATCTCCGATTTAGTGTGTGGTATTTTAGGGTTGCTGCTTCATGATCCATCGGTGGATGCAGCACCAGACATATGTGAAGGTCTCTCTTTGCTGCAGCACAGGGGACAGGATGCGTGTGGCATCGTGACTTGTGGCCCAAAGGGTCGATTTTTTCAATGCAAAGCCAACGGTATGGTTCGCGATGTCTTTGATGAGAAGGCCATTTCCAAACTAATAGGAGGAATGGGTGTTGGTCATGGTAAGCCCTCGGGAACAAACTGGTCCTGTCAAAACGATCATCTGATATAGTGCATTGTAGTTCGTTATCCAACTGCTGGAAGTTCAAACCACGCCGAAGCTCAACCGTTCTACGTCAACTCACCCTACGGTATTGTGTTTGCGCATGTGAGCTTTTTTTGTGAGACCTGTTGCTCAAGACTGAGGGTGATTAGAATGGGAACCTCATAGATGGTCCTTCGCTCCTACAATATATGGATGCCACCGCACACAGACATATAAATACTTCCTCCGATTCCGAACTCCTACTCAACCTTTTTGCCAACAATCTCCAGCAGACTGGCAAGTTCCGCATAAATGAAGACGACATATTCAATGCCATTGGAGGCCTTATGAAACAATGCACAGGAGCATATGCATGTGTTGCCATGCTTGCTGGCTTCGGAATAATTGCATTCAGAGACCCGAATGGCATACGACCCGTCGGGGTGGCTTCAAGACGTAGCAACTCTGGAACAGACTACCTTTTTGCAAGTGAGAGTATTGTTGCTGATGCTCTGGGCTTTAGCGAATGGGAGGATGTGAAGCCTGGTTAGTCATTATTTCTACGTTAGCCGCAGTCACCAACGTTGGTTGTTGGTAGGCGAAGCAGTGATCATCACTCGATCAGGAGTCTCAAGGAAACGTGTTGCAGAGCATGCAACCTTCGCACCCGACATATTCGAATTTGTCTATTTCGCTCGTCCTGATTCAGTGCTTGATGGCATCAGTGTCTACCGCAGTCGGATGGCCATGGGCGACGCACTTGCGGTCGAAGTTGACAAGGTTTTGAAGGAACGCGGCATTACAGTAGATGTTGTCATTCCTGTCAGTGGCTCCCCTCGTTCCACAATTTTTTCTGACATATTCGTAGGTTCCTGATACCTCCCGTGTTGCAGCTTTGAATCTTGCTCAGAAGCTCAATTTGCCCTACCGAGAGGGTTTTGTTAAGAATCGCTATGTTGGTAGGACATTCATTATGCCAGGTCAACAAATGAGGTCAGATATCTTTGTTTTTGTTTTCATGAATCCGCAATATTGATGTGTTTTTCAAAGACGAAAAAATGTCAGACGGAAACTGAACGCCATGGCCTTGGAATTTTCTGGGAAGAATGTTCTCCTTGTCGATGGTGAGTCGTAGACCGACTGAGTGATCATCAGGCCTTACCTTGACATACGGCTTCAGATTCCATCGTTCGTGGCACCACCTCAAAAGAAATTATCCAGATGGCAAAGGATGTTGGCGCAAAGAAGGTTATTGTCGCAAGTTGTGCTCCACCCATAAGGTATTTCCTTCCACAAACCACCGTTGCATTGCTCACGAACATTTACTAGGTATTCCAATGTTTATGGTATTGATATGCCTTCAAGGACAGAGCTTGTTGCGTCGGGGCGGACCACCCAGGAGATAGCTGAGGCCATCGGTGCAGACCTTGTCGTGTTCCAGACTCTTCCAGATCTCATTGCATCTGTGCGACAATTCAACCCGTCCATTCCGACTTTCGATTGCTCCGTATTCACAGGGGAATATATCACTGGTGGTGTCAGTGAAGAGTATTTGCAACAACTGGAATTGCTACGTGCAGACAATGTCAAAAACAAGTTGGTCACAAACTCACGGGAAGGTAAAGGTGAGGGCAGTATGATCAATGGATCCCACGATCGGGAGACCATGGTCGCATCTAGCGGCCCAACCAATCGTGCGGATGACACAGTTGGATTGCACAACACCTGGAATGTCAGCTGATATCCAGCCGGTTTCTTGCATAGACACCAAGTAGAACTTCTATCATTATCCCCCTGTTCTATAATTTCGTCGCTGAGAAGAGTAACTCGCTGAGAAGAGTAACTCGCTAAGTATTACTACAATATCGCTACGTAGAGTGTGTTTGAGTTAGAGGGATATGTATTTAGTAGATGCTAATTGGATATATACTAGACCGAATCCGCTCAGGACAACGGACTTCCCTGCACAGTAAGTTAGTCACCGGCTGAGCCAGGCTTCAACTCATGCGGCAGCAGATTGCGCCGATTGCTGGATCCACGCAAGACTCAACGAGATATTGTTTTGGACCGGATCAAGGTTTGGGCCATTGCAACCGTACGAGTTCTGGTCGGGAAATACTTGGAAGGAACCAAAGTCTACGTTGGGGATGTCCTGACTGTCGACACCGGATGAACCGTCCGTTGTGGAACCGATTGAACTGGACACCTCTCGCATTGCTAAATAATGATAAGAAGCCCCACGTTTCGATGACAAAAACCAACGCACCTGTAGACGCCCAGAGACCCCTGATCATTACCCCGTCTTCCTTCGACGTTCATGCACGCCTAGCGGCCGCCCTGTTTTGGTGTCTCGATTCAGCACTCTCCTTCATGATCTGCTCTTTGGTCAAAGGAGCCACTCTGCACTTCTTGCCAGGTGCGGGAGAGGGCACAGGCGAAGGTGCTGGTGTGAAGGGGTACAACCAATGCATTGGGATCCAGACGTTCTGCAGAAAATTGAGAACCATGACCCTAAAACGACACCGTATGATACTCACCCAGAGGAGACCATGTGGTTAGGACTAACAAACGCGACGAGTGTAGCCATCTGAGCGTGCCACTTTGTGACTGTTTGTGTGGTACGCGTTGCCCTAGTGGATATGGTTGAGCTGCATCTGATACATGATGAGGGACATGTTCCAAAACGTTAGATACATAGGGAAAATCACCTGGCGTCATTTGCAAGCTCCCAGCTGAACACCACAGGGCTGTTCGAACAGTGTGATACGATCTGCTTTGAGTGATTCTGGAAAGCGGTTAAGATCGTGTCGTTCATATAAAAATCGTTATGATTCGGAAGTCCGAACTGGAGAATATATAGATCCATACCACCTGTAAGAATGTCGATCTGTCCAAGGCCTGATTGAACACCAAGTGCGGCATTGGCTTACCATGGCATAGTCGTTTGAAAGAGTGTTGCGCGGCGAAGTGGATGTCATCGCGTTAAATACGGGATTCCAGTTGTTTGTTAGTGACATGATAACATACAACCCTTGTTGTTCCGCCATTTGAACCACTGTATCGAGCTTCTGTAGTCCATTTGGTCCGTCGTTGATTGTTGTAGTGCCGTTCTGTACCAACTGAAACCACGTTCCACTTTCTGGAATGATATCCACATCTGTCAATCAAGACGCTAAGATCACGAACCCCTGTAAATAGACAATGAACGAACCATTAAATGCCCAAATCCTGATGACCTTGATACCGGTATCAGAAATGTTCTGCAGCAGATTCTAGATATCGATTCCAACGTCGGCAGCCAGCATAAGTCAGGCCCGACGAACGTAAGTGAGCTATGGTACGATGTGTTTGCAGACCATATGCTGATCAAAGGAATCGGTCTTACCTTCCGTTAACAGAAAATCCATCTTTACTAGAGCTCACGTTGGTACCTCTCTTAGTACTAGTGATCGTCCTTGAGGGAGCTGCCGCAACCAGACAAAGCCAGATTGAAGTTAAAAACCACAAGTACGAACAAAGGTACATCACGACTACTGCTCTGCGGGCAGACCGGAGGAAGCCAGTACCTAGGTCCTTCAGCAACCTAGGTTGATCTATACCATATGTCTCGCCTGTCTACAGGCCTCTATGTGACCTGTGATGAAGTTAGCAGTACTTCCTCCCAATGAAGGGAATGATGCGGATGCATGTGGGAGGGTAGCATATGTACTGTGATAGAAACGAACGCATGAGTGTCAAATATGGTTGCCAGTTGGCGAGGGAAAAAACAGACAAAGGTATGACCAAATAACAAGACAACAATTCTCGCCTGAGCCTGAGCCCAAGCCTCATCATGACCCTCAGCACGGGCCTTATCCAAACCTTCAGCCAGACCCTCGAGCCGCAACTGCAGGAACAATAAGTCCCTATCAATAACTGATTAGCGTGAATTGACTCACCTGCTGCCTTACTGCTTCCTCTGCTTCCCTCTCCTGTTCGGCTTTGCATCGGACGTGGGACCATTTAGTATGATAGTCTTGGCAAATATCCCCAACACTGTCGGTGACTCCTACCTTCAACCCAAGATATGTAGAGCGCCCATTTTTATGTATCGTGTCTCTACAACCTGGGAAGAGTATAGCCGTGGCCTCCCATATTGTGGAGGCATACCAAAAACGCTGTGTGTGGAACAGCTTGTAGTTTGGAGCATGCCTGGAGATGACGGACAGGAGAATGGATATGTCTGTCGCTGAGGGGCGCAGACTCGGAGATGCAGAGGAGAAATCCAGAGTGAGAAGCTCATTGTATGCAGTATATCGTTGTTTGAGAAAGGGCGCGATGGAACCCTCATTTGGGATGGTTACTACAGATCATATGCTGAAATCGGAGAAGCCGAGGGGGATATCATTCCTAATGAACGTGCTGCTGACCCAGTTCGTGGAAATTGGCCGTGCACTGCAGGGACAGTTGAATTTCGATCTACTGTCCGGTCTACCACCAACAAAGTGGTCGCAGACCCTGAGGGTTTCCAATGATGGAAATAAAATAGAACAAATTCATGCTCTTTGCTATTCGAGACTTTGCAAAAAGTCATTTTCTTCAGTAGACACCGTTGCGGCAAGTGGCTGCTGGAGAGTACCGACCTCCATGATGCCACAGTATTTTGAGTCGGTCCGGGTTCGAAGAGACCTGGGACATCAGCGGGGAACTCCATGAAGAGACGGAAGATTGAAGCAAAGAAATCACGAATGGTGAAACCATACTTCAGGGCCATGGGACTCAGTTGAGAATTTGAACTTCAAGTTGACAAGGGTTTCAAAACACGATGCACAGAAGTATGGATTGATGAAGATCAAATTGAGTGACATGCTCAATCCCTGGACCCGGATCGGGCCGTCCGAGTTAACGCACGCAAGTCACGACGTCAAGCATGTATCTTATTTTTATATTTATTTGTGTGATTTGACTATATCTATGTCTATATTATACTAGGATGACTGCGGGGGCGCGGACGAAAGACCAGAAGATAGTACGGTGCGCGCCAGCGTTAACCCTTGACACCCGTTGAATGTGGTTGCATACGCAGGCCACAAGGGAAACTGTCTTCGATTTACCGTCCACGATGAACGATTTGGATGGAACACAAGGTTAATGCAGGGAATGCAGTGGCTCTCAAATGTATTGATGAGCTGGACTTCAATGAAATGTAAACTATGCGCACCCGCGCATTTCTAACCAATTATTTTCTACAGAGGGTTTCGTTGAAGGGTGCACATGCAGTTTTGTTTCAAATTCAGGCGATGATGAGGCACTCCAGGATGGGTTGACATTGCAAGGTAGTTGGGTGTGTGTTCTAGCGCGTTCAATGGAGCGCGTCGGCTTCCTTCAGGTTGTCCGAACTAAAGTGAGAATCCGTTTTTGCGTTGTGAGTGGCGTGTGTGCTTCATGTCTGTTTGTGAAACATACGAAAATCGTCATTAAATTCGTCAACGTAGATATTGAGAGGGGAAAAGGAGCGATGAAGACAGGTAGCGTCTTCAAGGACGTCTTGTGGGAAGATGAAGTTAATGGCGTCCTCAAAGTTTGTAGTGGCTGCTATGAGTTCAAGATGTTGTCGATTTCAGTCTTGCGATTGACGAATGCTGTGCACTAGGGCTCCGTGAAAAACTCAACTCGAGAGGTTTATGACATGTTTTTAACTCAGGCTCATCCTCAGAGGACGAGTTAAAAACAGGTTTTTGACGAGTTTTTTATACAGTCTAGAAAACGGGTTTTTCGAGCTATTCTAACATATTTTGAGCTACGGAAAAATAAATTCCCACTGCACAGGCCCTTCCGAGGACAATGATGAAGCACTAGATTCATTCTGCAGGGGTACTGCCAGGGTTGCAGTGTTTGATCCTTTCGCTGACTTATCGGAGAGCAAGTCCAGCAGGTGAAGCGAATCAAGATGAGCATCCTGGCTGCCAGCGAAAAGCTCAACTTTCTCTGGATCTGATATGAAGTTCTCAAAGTGATACTTTGAGTTGCCCAGAGGGATGCAGTCTGGGAGGTGAGTGAGCACAGTTTGTAGGTGCGCAAGTCGCGAGTCATTGTGGGTAATGGTCCCGAATAAATTCATTGGTTGTTCGGTACAGAATTAAACTATAGCGTACTTGCATTTAACAGGGGGCTCAAATTAATCTACTTTGATTTTTAGGGCACTGACATGATGCATCAGCATACAATATTTAGGGTTATTAACAGTATTTGACACCCCAAAATCGACGTTCAGTTCTTGACATGTTAAAAACACGTTGAAAACTGTGCATGTTTTTAACTACCTAGTTTTTCACGGAGCCCTACTGTGCACGCAATCGCATAGCATTGACGTCGTGAACGGGGAAGAGCTGCAAAAACACTACGACGTGGTGGACACAATTGCACCCGAGACCGGCGGTTATGCGTGCTTTCGTGAACGGAAAAACTGTGCATAAACGGTATTAGAGTATCGGATGCCACAAGACTCGCTAGACAGATGCGAAGAAAATTGATTTTGGAAAACTTTTGGGCTGTGGATCAGGATTCAAGGCACGATGGAAAGAGACGACAACGACAACGACGACAGTTCCAAACGCAGAAGGCTACCTATAGAGCTCAGCAGCGAATGAATCATATCATACTGTATAGCATCGTCTCCCAGACTGCTTATAACTGCAATAATAACCTAAGTCTTAGATGATGATGATGATGATGATGATGATGATGATGATGATGATGATGATGATGATGATGATGATGATGATGATGATGATATTCAATATCTTCGGCACGCACAATCTGTAGAGAGGACTGAACGCAACGGTCTGGTCCGTACGACAACGCAGAGAACTCACTACGCTGGTAACATGTAGCCGATGTGGGCAGAGGACGAGACTGGCCCTCAGCTTCGTTGAAATCATAGCCACTTCTACATATTGTAAGGACAGAGCGATTTGCAATTTTCGTGTCGACGCCATGTGCGTGCTCCATTAGAGCCCCTTTCCGAATTGGAAAGGACATGTTCAGTGTGCACTCGCGACTGTAACGTCTGTAATTACAAGCCTATAGGCTATCAGCATAATTCTTTTATCAATCATCACATCATGGTCTTGTTTGACTACTGAGTTATGTAATGCACGAATATTGCGACCAAATCATTTGACATTACAACCGCAAAGTGGCACCAACCCCCAACTACCTCTGATTCGCCAATGCTTGGGCGATGTGAAACTCTTCACTTTGCGTGAATGTGGAGCTGTTGTGCATGGAATTGTAGCTTCATGAACTGAAACGCCCCATTCTGATATTTCCATGCCTCGGATAAACTTGTATCCCTGGTGAGTGTGTCTTTATTCTTCTCGCCCACCACATTGCGGCTGTGGAAACATATAGGCAAATATGTTTCCACCGCCGCAATATTCCAATGTATATGTGGACCGTGATGGCATACAGGAGACAATACGAACTTAAGTGACAAGCATAGCCTGTTTTTACAGTTATTTTTAAATCGAAACCGAAAATTCACTTAGACGATTTTGCTGTCGGAGCGAAGTCTCAATATTCCAATGTATATAAAGATAGGAATCTTGGAAAGCCTAGTAAGCATCCTCGTTCTTGTGGTTACTCCAACTGGCCTTATAACAACGATCCGAATTCATCATGCCGCTACTGCCAGTGCAACAGACGGGTTTCTTTCCCATCTTAGGCTGGCTTTTCAGTGTGTTGCCTAAGAAATGGTGGAAAGTTCAACCGGAAACAAAAGTGTCGAGCTCGACGCGCCTGGATGTTGATGATGGGTGAGTAGACGTACTAGTCTCTTGTAGAGCTTCGATTGAACGAGGCTGACACATTGACAAATTCCAACCAATCTAGACACTTGGCCGGCCTTACCGCGAAGGTTGTCAAGGAACCGACTCATGCTATTGCCCAGGGCAGCTTCGGTGACGCATGGAAATGCAGATTATCAGAAAAAGACAACAACGCGGAGGTTAGCTAGCATGAGTTTCGTAGTGGATTCTGATATCTGATGATAATTTTCAAGGTAACGTGTAAGGATCGAAATTCGGAATGACCGTTCCAAGGATATCGTCAGCAAGGTGGGCCGATCTGATGTATGCAGAATGCCCGTGATCGGATCTGAAAATAATTGCAGAGGTTGATGGACGAGTTTCGCAAATAGAAATTACTGCGCCACGATAACATTCTTCCCCTGCGGGATTACCTACGGCTTTGGTCCAGTTCCAGCCATCGTATCCCCATGGATGTCCAACGGATCCTTGAACACATATCTCGACAAAAATTATGACAGTCTCTCTGAGGCCCACAGATTCAGCTTGGCAAGTTTTCCCTGGTGATATAGCAGCACCGCTGGAACTCACGAGCGTCGTAACAGCTTGCTGATGTAGCTGCTGGTCTTCAATATCGTACGCAATGTCGTTTCATTTTCGCATTGAATTAAGATAAGCTGATATATGGCGCATAGTCCACTCCAATGAAGTGGCTCATGCAGATCTCACAGGCGTAAGCAAGGGTACGCTATGCAGATGTATGACACTTCTCACATCCTCTTTAGAGTAATGTACTCATCAATAGCGACGGAAGAGCTCTTGTAACGTAGTAAGAAAGGAGTTTTGCTAGGCAGACGATTAAGTTCGCGTCGATGACAAACTGCTCTGTATTTGGCGAGGACACCAATTTTGGATAGCCACCCTCCTTCGATTTGTAGAGGTAATGTACTTGGTAAGGAGAGCATACCCGACATTTTGAGTGTTTCAATGAAATGACGGGACTGTTCGTTATGAAGGGGGTGTGATCAACAAAAGCAAGAGCAACGCCTGAACGTGTTCGTGCTAATTGTGGCACGAAACTACGATCACATGGAGGCCGCAGTACTAGAGTAATATTCAGCTCACGTACAGATGAAGAACTGAGATCCATGACCATGAATGGACGGGATGGAGAAAGAACTTGTTTCATTCATCATCGTCTGACAGCTGGTCTTCGACATCTAATGCTTTTTCTTGCGCGTTCATTGCCCCTAGAATGTCATCTGACTGCCCTTTTTGAGAAGCAAGTCTCTGCCCTATTGATACAGTGTGAGGAATTGAAAATAAAGATAGGTTAAAATATCAAGCTGACGGATGAGAGTGTGGACAGCTTCTTGAGTCTTTCGCTCTAGCTTCGCAAGTTTCTTTTCCATTTCGCGCTTCAAGTCCCAGTTTGGCCGTTTTGGGGCGATGTTGAATACATCCTGAAGAACGTGAGCAGTTGTAGACGCAGGAGAGTTCACTGTAGTATGAATCGACATACGAGTTCTTGAGCACGCTGCCGTTCATCCTCCGCAATAATTCTTTCGGCTACTCCTTCGATGGCTTTCTCGACGGTATCTGTAGTCAGAACGTCATTTTTTGAGTGCTTTTTCAACGTCCTTGTCTCAGGGTCATAATTCCTGCTGAGGAGGACAGAATCTCTGTGGTTGGTTAAGATTATGCAGTATTAACATTTTATTATGACGTACCCGTTTGATACAGTTGATATGCCTTCCTTGCGGTTTCTTAGGGCGATTAAACGCGCCTTTCGAGCATCTGAGGCCTCCTGCAGTGACATGTATGGGGAGAGGTCTAATACAGGCTTAGTCAGCGACAAGACTGACGTTTTCGAAATTCGCGCTTTCGCGACTCGGGAAATGCTCCCTGGCTGGCGGCATACATGTCTCAAGGTGTTGCTACGCTGTCAACCTGTCCGTTGGTCAATTACAAGACACCTGAGTTCTACCGCAGTATGTCTGGCTGTTACGCCAAAGTCCCTGAGGATGGAAGAGTTTCCTTGCGAAGTCATTAGGTATGATGATGATGCATCGGTATCCGTTCAGAGTTAAAGCTTATACTGCCTCAGAAACTTCTCTATTATCGCGCACATTGGTAGTGTTAATGTGTAGTCTGCATGGTCTCTGCTGAAATTTGCTCACAGACCATGGTAAATCAACATTGGCAGATAGGTGGGCTTTCACGCAAAGTAGTTAATATTCTGTCCTGACAAGATATAACAACATAGATTGTTGGAGGTCTGTCACTTCGTGCATAAATCTCGGTTCCCATGATTTATATCACTCAGCTCACTGGCACCATTCAAACAAAGTCGACGGGAATTAACCAGCAGGTCCTAGACAAGCTGAAGGTGGAACGCGAGCGGGGCATTACTGGTGGGTCATCTATAGTCATGGATATACTTTTGTTGAAAATGATTACCTTCGTGAAGTCAAGGCACAGACAGCAAGGTTTTTACCACTTTTTTTCCAAAATGGTTGACTTATGAAGCTCAGTATGATACACATGGCTCATGGAAGACAGCACTTACTCAATCTCATTGACACCCCTGTAATAAAATTTTATATTTGGCCTTGATGAGGAGCTTAGTGTTTCACAGGGCCATGTTGACTTTGCTTGGGAGGTTTCACGATCCTTGGCTGCATGTCAAGGCGCTCTGCTACTGGTGGACGCCTCGCAGGGCGTCCAGGCGCAGTCTATTTCTGTCTTTCACATTGCCAAGGAACGAGGACTCAAGATCATCCCAGTCTTGACTAAGGTTAGATCACGCTTGACTACTGAATATCATGCTAGCTAACCGACTTTGCAGATTGATTTGCCTGCATCACAGCCGGAACGAATGGTTGCCCAACTCCAGTCAACTTTCGGCATTGACCCGAGTGAAATTCTCTATGTATCTGCGAAAACTGGCCAAGGAGTAGAAACAGTTCTAGAAGCTATCGTGGACCGCATACCACCTCCTTCTGGAAATATCAACTCCCCTCTCAAGGCCTTTATGTTTGACTCGCTGTCCGTATACTTTTATCTGCACTTTCCCTTTTGTAGTTCAAGCAGTGCCTTAGATATGACCGCTACAGGGGTGTCATTTCCCTCGTCAGCATACAAGACGGTATCATTCAAAAAGGTTGGTCTATATACTCTTTGCGCATAATTCTCATCACTTAGTAGTATGTAGGGGACAGGATTGCGTCATGTCATACCCGAAAAAAGTACGAGATCACTGAAGTCGGTGTAATGCACCCAGAAGAGGTTCCAACATCAAGTTTACAACCTGGACAAGTTGGCTACATAGCGTGCAACATGAAAGAATCTTCCGAAGGTTAGATAACCGCCACCATTTTTTTGTCGTTTATGTCCTGATTATTGCACTTAGCTCATATTGGAGACACACTCCATCGCGTAGGTGTGTTTGTTGATCCTATGCCTGGATTCCAGCCGTCTAAGGCTATGGTTTGTTTCCAATATTGAATCTTCACAATTGGTTCCTTATCCGATCTAGGTTTATGCTGGCGTATTCCCAGTGGATAGCAGTGACTTCATCAAGCTCGAGGAATCTATCAAGAGGGCATGTTTTTATATTCAAATTCCTGTCCTACTCTTACACTTTCGTAGCTTACCCTAACGGACAGGAGTGTAACTGTCCAACGCGAGTCCTCTACTGCGTTGGGACAAGGGTGTCGCCTTGGCTTCCTCGGGACACTGCATATGGATGTTTTTCGACAGCGTCTGGAAGATGAATACGATGCAAACGTAATAATAACTGCCCCAACCGTCCCATACAAAGGCATGTGACAGTGCTAGCTTCCTGTTGGAAATAACCACTGAAGACCAGAAAGTCATATACAAGGACAAAACGGTTATGATCAGCAATCCCACGGAGTTCCCGGACACATCGGACACATCTAGCAAAGTGAAGCAAGTGCAGGAACCTGTTGTAAATGCTTCTATTATTGTGCCTGAAGGTCAGCACTCGGCAAAGTTGGCAAAAGTTATCTTACTGATGTTTTAAATATTAGAATATATGGGGGAGATGATGAACCTTTGCTTTGCGCACCGTGCCGAGAACCTTGATCACCGATACCTGGATTCAGGAAGCACATCAGAAGCGTCTGCACGAGCCATTTTGACGTGCACAATACCTCTCAGTGAAATTGTCACAGATTTCTTTGATCAATTGAAGAGCCGGAGCTCAGGCTATGCCAGTTTTGAGTAAGCACCGGCAAGATAAACATGGCCGAATGCTGAAACATCCGTAGTTATGAAGATGGCGGGTATAAAGCTAGCGACCTTGCGAAGGTACGTAAAAAGTATCTGCATTACACATTAGCCTCACATTATATAGATGGTCTTCCTTTTGAATGGGAAACCAGTGGATGCACTCGCTCTTGTAGTCCATCGGTCGGCTCAACACGAAGTTGGCAGAAAGTGGGTTAAGAAACTTCGTGCGTGGTGACATTTTCCCTTCTAACGTGTTGGTACTGAAAATCATCGCAGATAAAGTTATCCCTCGTCAGCTATTCGAAGTTCCGATACAGGCTGCGATCGGTAAAAAAATTATTGCCCGCGAGACATTATCGGCAATGCGTGCGGACGTCACCGCTGGGCTCTATGGAGGTATGTATACCAACAGATCTCCAATATTCCCTGCCGCTCATGGAATTTCTCGTATAGGCCACTACGAGCGCAAAATGAAACATTTGGAAAATCAAAAGGAGAGCAAGCGGAAGATGAAACGTATTGGATCTGTTGACCTCCCCCAAGACGCTTTCTTCGATATATTGAGCACCAAGAGCAAATGAACGATAAACAGTACGCTCAAGTGGCGGTGTAAATACACTGCGTTTGCAGCGCGCTTGGTCTACAAGACTACAGTTCGTAATCCTCATCGTCATATGCCTCCTTGATAAGGCGATAGACCGACGACGGAGGATGATCTCCACTATTTAGCGCGTTGAGGAGGATAAAACCCGTATATACAATAATTACTCACTCATTTGTAATGAATGCGTCGATCAACTCTGGTCGGACATAATCATAGAAGGGGTTGACCACGTCAACTTTATCGACGAGGTTGCCCTCTTCGAATCCTAGCACGCTACTCGGATCTGCAAAGTCAAGTGCGCCATATTCATGATATAAATTCCATTGCGGGGTGAGTTTAAATTGTCCAGCGCAAACAACAACTGGGGTGCTATGCGCTCTAGCCGCCGTGGCAGCAAGTAGAGATCCCGTTATAGCAAACATACCACCGTTGGCTAGTATTGCATGGGCGCCAAGCATGACTTTGTTGATGCGAGACATGAGCGCATAGATAGATGAATCGGGAACAAGAACTGTTGAAATGCCAGCGGATGACAGAGATTGAGCCATATCATGTCCGCTATATCTGATGTACAATGAGGACTAGAAGTCATAGCAGGAAATACCAGATACGAACGATGGTGCAGTATCCGCAATGATAACAGTATATTTCCGATAGGGCGCAGCAGCTTTAAGGAATGCTTCAACGGTACTTGACTTTCCGATGGTCAGGATTATCTCGCTATCTGAACTCAGCAACCAATCAAAGGCCTTGAAACGCAATAAACTCACTCGGAATGTATATGATCCTTTGCATTTTTTGAGATATTATCATATACTGTTTCCAGCTCATCCAGGACGTCTTGGATGGCTTCCATAAGGACAGGTTTAAGCGTTCGAGCAAATGCGTCAGGATCATCCGCATCGTTCTCCTTCAGTATGCCGTGCGGCTCCTTCAAAGTCGTCTTTTGTGGGACATTCTGTTTCCGTGGTTGTCCTTGTAACACAAACTTTGCGATTGACAAGGTATCCTTCGATGTCGACACAACTGCAGTCCCTTTCGAAGCAGTGTGATATTCCTCTCGGATGTGATGTAGCACTTTTCGTACGGTGTTTCCAACCGTATGTTCTGATGATGATACAGGACGATGAGAAACAAAATCGTGCGGAATAGAAGTGAAGAAGGGAACCTTTAGGTTGTGCTTCTACGAGTTTTCGTCCAACGGATCGGATAATTTCGACGAGTTGGTCGAAATTGGAGAACCGCACTTTTGAAATAACTTGTCTCAATACAAGGACGGTCTCGAGAGCAGTTTCGCGGGAGCCTACAACTTGCCTGTCATGATATATGATGTAGGGGTATGATTAGGGATTTCAACTCACCGTCTCCGCAATCTAGATGCAAGAGTTTCAACGACTCGCTGGTTTGTGACACTTAATGGATCAGTAGCCATAGCCTCTAGTTCTTTGTGGTCAAATGGTGTAGGTATCTGGGAGATGCACCTGAAAGGCTTGCACAACGCAGTATAGTAGTCGACTCGAGTCATAAAGTTGCCATAAATAGCCATGTGTTATAAGTAGTATATCATTCGTACATCGTCTATAATTCTACAGCGACTCGGAAGAAGTTACTATTGAATTGATACGGCTATCAATCGCGGATGATTCGTCGTAAGAACCTATCAGCAAGTTCAATTTCTCAAATGTGCCAGTCAAGCTTGTCGGCCCATTTTCCAGGGAGTAATTCCGATATCTGTTCTACATCCTTGTCGCCTCTCCCCGAGAGACACTGTATAATACTCTATAAGCGCCGCGCAAATGAAGAATATTTTGGATACGTACAATAACAAGATCGGTATCTTTTGGCAGTGTTTTGGCAAGACGGACACCTTCCCAAACAGCATGCGATGACTCAAGAGCAGGAATGATACCCTCTAATTGGGTGCAGATTCGGAACCCTCTGAGGGCCTCCTCGTCTGTCGCGGCAACATACTCTGCTCTTCCAGAGTCCTTGAGCCAGGAATGCTCTGGCCCAACGCCAGGGTAATCAAGACCCGCGCTGACCGAGTGTGTCTCGATGATCTGGCCAGCCTTCGACTGCAGGATGTATGTTCTCACACCGTGCAACACACCTGGCTCTCCTTTCGAGAGGGTTGCACTATGCCGATTGCTATCCAAACCTTCACCGCCAGCCTCCACACCGACGAGCCTCACGTTCTTGTCAGGAATGAAGTCATAAAACGCCCCAATGGCATTGCTTCCACCACCGACACACGCGACGATAATATCTGGGAGTTTCCCCTTGGCCTCTTTGAACTGTGATTTGATCTCTTGTCCAATCACCTTTTGGAAGTCGCGCACAATCGTCGGGAATGGGTGTGGACCGATACAGGAACCGACAAGGTAGTGTGTTGTGGAAAGGTTTGTAACCCAGTCACGCATGGCTTCATTGACGGCATCCTTCAAAGTACGAGAACCTGACTCGACGGGTATAACCTAGAGGGAGGTCAATATGAGCGAGGCAGTGTAGAACAAAAGAACAAACCTTGGCACCAAGCATGTTCATTCGGAAGACATTCAAGGCTTGGCGACGAACGTCCTCTGCACCCATGTAGACGATGCACTCCAGTCCGAATCGTGCGCACACGGTGGCAGTTGCGACACCATGTTGACCGGCACCGGTCTCGGCTATGATGCGTGTCTTACCTAGACGACGAGCAAGCAAAATCTGACGAAGTGTCACTACAAAGGCAAGGCTCGAATATGCAATCCTACCTGCCCAATGGCGTTATTGATTTTGTGTGAACCCGTATGATTCCTATGGTCTGTTAGCATATCGTATATACTTTTTGGTAGGTGACTTACAGGTCCTCACGCTTCAGCCAAATCTGGGCACCACCAGCATGCTTCGTCAAGCTTTCTGCAAAGTAAAGTTTTGAC
The DNA here is from genome assembly GCA_016695475.1 of Suillus decipiens. Classification (NCBI taxonomy): domain Eukaryota; kingdom Fungi; phylum Basidiomycota; class Agaricomycetes; order Boletales; family Suillaceae; genus Suillus; species Suillus decipiens. The sequence continues at coordinate 487,976 of MU172919.1, read as the reverse complement.
GGGCGATTCATGTATCCATAATAACCTTGAAACTCCTCCCAGAACTTGGGGTCATTGACAGCCGAGTTGTGAGCCTCCTCGAGTTCCACTAGGCAATCGAAGAGTGCCTCTGGGACGTACTGTCCACCGAACTGACCAAAACGTGGGGGAAGTAGAGCAATTGTAGGTGACTTCAAGGGACCATTGGAAGGCGGCGTTGAAGTTTTTGAAGTCGGCAGCGACCGCACGTGAGTAGGCTGCCCCTTCAAGCTAATCTCCAGGCAGTAGCTCTCAACGATTTGAGGTATCAAATCGAAAGGTGCCTCCTTGATGATGCTCACGAGACGGCTACCGACAACAACACCATCCGCTCCAGCATCAGCGACAACGTCAAAATGAGCGCGCGTTGCAACACCAAAGCCGACGGCCAGTGGGATAGACGTGTATTCTCGGATGCGGGCGATAATGTCCGGAAGAGCAGCATTTATCTTTCCCAGGACAGAAGAGCCAGTTGTTCCCATCTTCACGATGATTAGATACACATAAGCTATCATCAAAAGGGTCTGCATACCTTTGACACCACATAGATGAAGGAGTCAGCGATGGAAGAGAGAAATTGGATGCGATGTAAAGATGTCGATGGCGCGATGAGGGGAACATATGACAAGCTGAGGAATAGAACAGGTCAGTACAAGCCAAGACGAGGTCGATTAACTTACTCTGCTTTTACGCACTTGTCACGGAAGTTGATGGCCTCTTCAGGTGGAAGATCGACCATGACAAATCCGTTTGCACCAGCTTCACGAGCGTCTTGGATTGCCTTGTCCTCCCCATATGCAAGCATTGGGTTGTAATACCCTGGTGGAGACGACAGTGAGTCTAAGAAGTACACACATAGATGGATACAACATACCCATAAGAAGGACCGGCGCCTTGAGTCCTTTGCTTCGAGCTTCTCGTAACATCCCAAGTACAGTGGCATATTCAATATCATTTTCAAGGGCAACCTATCTCGCGTCGGTATTTAAGTGATCACAACGAAAGACAAACATACAGTATTAGTCTCTTGGATAGCTGGGCCGTCTGCAATTGGATCTGAGAAGGGCACGCCAAGTTCGATTATGTCTGCCCCTCCAGCTTGCATGGCCAGCAAGATAGACACGGTGTCTTGTGTTCTTGGGTATCCGGCAGTGACGAAGGTCACTAATGCTGGAGTTCCCTGTTCAAATCTTCAATTCAAGCACAAATTTCAGAGGAATCGATCTCACCTCCGCCTTTTTTGTTTCGAATACGGCTTTGAGAGCGTCCATGATCTGTGGTAGTGAAGAAAGCTGAAACGAGTCACTGCCGCCCTTTTATCATGATCTATGCCGCCGTGATCGAGATCTACCATAACAGATCACGTGACAGTACTTCTTCTTGCCGTACATGTCGCACACGGTGACCATCAAGTTGTAAGTATTATTCGACTCGGTCTCTCTTCCTGGTCCCCGCTTTAATTGGTCTAACGATCTTCACTGGATGGATTTTTGAGGTTCAAATCTCTATTCAGAACCTCTAAAACCACTTCCACATCGATTGAGCGGTGGGGATAACAGTACAGTACATGAAACACCAGCTAAGAGTCTGACAATTTGCTGACATCTAGGTCATGTGACTTGCACTTGCAAAGATCTAGTACTGTGCTCAAGGCCTCATACTGGATCATTTTCATTTCCCCATTCATCATTGGCAGACATGTTCGTCACACACGTAGAGCAGAACACATCTGCCACTAAAAATTGCCGAAGCATGAGTAAAAGAAAGCGCGCACGGCTGCCAATGCCACACAAGTTGACGGTGATGAAGAGATGTGTTCTGGGGTTATCCCCCCTTTGAACTCCAATCATCCCACAGAAGATGACGATTTGATGATCGACATTCACCCTACCCCTGCCCTAGAGCAGCTCGGCGCCCTCTTTTCTGGCTTTGCCTGCATCTGCGACAAAATCTGCCCTGAAATCAGAGACAAGGCGGATTCCAGTACCTCCGCATCGCACGACACCCATAGAGAAGGACTGGATAAATATTTTTAGTCCTCTTACCGAGATCCTTGGGTTACAAGTGCGAATGAATGTTCAGAGGCGGTGTTTAGAAATTAGAGTGCGCATTTGGCTGTCCCTTGAGATTCTATGCTTATCGTATCGCAGACATCAAAAGCTACCAAAGAGATCGGTGCTCTGCAGAAAGGAGCTGATTTTGTGAAAGCATATGCTCTTGGATTTGACGTTAACGTGAGTGCTGATTGCTGATATCTTTATGCATTTCTGAGCTATTGATTTATAGGACGCGATAGCACTTTTACGAATGGACAATCTTTACCTCGACTCATTCGAGATTAAAGACGTAAAAACACTTCATGGCGATCATCTTAGTAGAGCAATAGGTCTGTATATAAGCACGTATCGTATATTACTTTGCTTAAAAGCGTTTCAGGACGGATAGCGGGACAGGACGGCAAAACCAAGTTCACAATCGAGAACACCAGCCGGACTCGTATTGTGCTTGCCGACACGTAAATCTCTGTTCTTTTATTTCATCTGGACAGCACAATTGATGCCCTGAACACAGGAAAATTTATATCATGGGCTCCTTCCAAAACATCAAAATCGTGCGCGATGCAATTGTCTCTTTAGTCTTAGGTTCACCACCCGGAAAAGTTTATGCTGGACTGAGGACTGTCAGCAGTCGTATGAAGCAACGCGCCCTGTGACTTTTTGTGTGTATAGAACGCTTTGGATAGATTCGTTGATCGGGAACAACGTCTGGATCCATGCATTATGAGGCATTGTCAACATATGCATTATGACCAGTACGAATATTAATCAACCCCTCACTCCAGTATTCAAGCTCGGGAAGAAGAGGTGGTAGAGTCAGGTACAATCGAGAAACTGTGCATGCGAGAATCAGCGTATGTTGCTTGCTAATCGAAAGACAAAGTTAACTTACGCTTCGCTCCTCCTTTCCTCCTCATCCTTCGCCTTCTTTTCGCGTTGTGTTGTTCGATTGACCCATTGTAAGCATGGCTTACGCATCACAACACTGATTGGGCACCGCGTGTTATTTGTTCCTATTTACATCGACTGTTACTTATACCAGACGCATCATCTGTATCGGATTATCGCTCCTTATTCCTATTCAATCACATACGCTTGACACGTTATCTGCGTCTGATGTCGAACTTAGTGTTTCTACCCTCACGGGTAGCTTCCACCCATCCGGCTGGATGTGTTACTTGAACCATCGAAGCGCGCCCGTTGCGGACAACCTTGAAACGAGACTTGCTCTCCGACGTTTTCATCGATGCAGACTGGTCCTTATGGTCAGCCGGCAGGACTCAGAAAAAAAGTCAACACCCACATCGTGAAATACTTCTGGGCTATTCAATTTCTCCTTTGTCTTTGTCTCCTCCATGCGATCCCTCGCAGTGACAAGCTTTCCGTCGAGGTACCCCACACCAGTCCTGATTGCCTGTGCAACCACCTTCTCCATATGACTCTTCACTATAGGTGCCAGAAAGGACCTCATGGCGTTATAGAATGCATCATACCGGGTGTCACGAACCCTAAGCTTCAGCGAATGCACCTTGATGTGTACATCCTTGACTTTGAAGACGGAGCTGCGATCTTTGTCGGCCGAAACGAGGTGGGTGGTCACTGCCATGCCTCGTCCATCGAGGATAACGTCGGCTATGCCCGACTCGCATAATTTATAGCCAGTCTTCTTGTTGGAATAGAAGGCAACGTTTCGCATGTTCGCCTTGATCTGCGTGGGTGTGATTGTGAAACCTTCACTGTTTGGAATGTTGACTACGGGGCTAAAATTTAATTCGCCCAGTTGTCACCATTCCAAACAGTGAAAAATTGATGTCCCTCTATAGTTACAGCACCGGACAACAGCTCCCATCCTTCAAGACTGAGGTTCTCAACGACGATGTCGAACGCATCGTCGGTATACTCGATACGCGGGATGGGCAAATTGTAGTGATTACCAAGCGTTTGCGGCCGGAAATAGCCGAAATACCTTTACCTTGACCACCATCGTCGACCACCGCCTCAGCTCACGTCCATCGTCGTTCGCCGTCAGCCCCTCACTGCATATTGGCCCTTAGTTCGTCTCCGTCGCCCTCTCGTCACTTAATTGTCCGGATTCTGTCAAAAACAAGCAAAACTCTCGTTAACTCTGTCAAATACCATACCCCTACCTGCGCCACTCATTCAAATTCTCGTACTCTCTGTCTACCACTTCTCTACTCTACCCTGCCAGGTCCAACGCCACTCCCTTTAAGCCTCCGTTTCACCTAATTGTTCGGCCTTTCCATACCCGAGGACCCTTAGCATTCACAGTATAAAATAGTTCATGTACACTCGTTTCTACAGGCAATCTAGAGGCAATTAGATCGGTCTCACAGTCCAGTCTCACAGTCTAGTCTCGTCTCGTATCACCCTCGTTATTATCAGTATCAGTCTATCGTCTTTCGTCTCAGAATTATAGCTCTCGTCATCGCACAACTATTGCTAACGACTCATCTAACTATTCAGCGCGCTCTTATCTTAGCAGGTCCCACACCCTACGAAAACTCGCAGCCGGAGCCTTAGTGCTTCTTACAAAATGTTCAACCTCAAGTGCCAGCCTTATTAGCCTCTCGCCCAGCAGTTGGACTTTGACGTACCTGTTGCATCATCGTAGGCAGAATAACTTTTGCGGCATCGCTCCAGAGATCGGCCTTGAACTTCAAACTACCTTCGCTATCAAATAATAGGTCATGCATCAATCGAGCCCAGTCTTCGCCGAGACGTTTGTTCAAGGGATCTTCTTCTATCGCCGCGAACCACTCGCCACCGGTAATGATGAGGTTGTCGAAATGTTCTTTATACTTCTCGTTCCAAAAGTGACGACCAGACTCGAGGATCTTGTTGCCCTCACGGTTGCAATTAACTTTCAGCACAAAGCCCGCCTTGAATAAAACCTACACGGCCGTTAGCGCGTTGTGTCGTGTCCATAAATGGCACTTACCTTGCGAATGTACTTATTCAAACGATGAAGCCAGCTCCTAAACTGATCATCGCAACGAGCACCATCGATGAGAACATCGAAAGCGTCAAAAAAGCCATCCATGCTGTGATGGTTTGCGAAACGCTGAAGCAGGGTACGAAACTCAGGCATGGCAGCATTAAATGCTCCTTCCTTCACGAGTATCAGGTGGAGTCAAAACATTTGCACTGGTATAAAACATACCTGCCTGATGGCACTACCACGTTCTTTGCCTTCAGTTTGCCTGTAGAAGGCATATCGCTCAACTTCCTTGAGGAGCCATCTGATTGCGTCTTGGTAATTGGTCTGCTTTTGGCACTCAATTATGACGTTCTTTCCTTGATTAATGACTGGATCGCGACGATCCCCAGGGAAGTACTCCTCGTCCAGGAACTTACGTTCGCGATTTTCCTCCCTTTTCCCCCCTTGAGCCTTTGAAGAAGCGTCGGGTCCAGTGTCTGCAGAGAAGCACTCCTCGTCCAGTTCGTGATTCTCCTCCCTTTTTTTCCCTTGAGCCTTTGGAGGAGAAGCGTCGGGTCCAGTGCCTTTCCGTCCAATGACCGATAATTCCGAAATTAACTTGCGAACTTCGGAATTGGTGAGCATAAGCGAAAGAATGGTGCGCAGATGATGGACTGCTAGCAGAACATTGCGTTGAGTACTTTTGCAATTACGTAACGACGCACAAGTACTATTCTGACAGTCTTCATCTGATAGGGCGCCGGCGTCCATCTCTACATTGTCAAGAGAAATGTCGCGAGTATTCCAGATAAAATACTGGAAAAACTCATCGGCATTTTTCTCGGTGACTATGAGACGAGCAGTTTCAATTATTTCACAAGCATCTTGAGCAAGTTTTCGTCCGTCTGGAGACAGCTTGTTCTTGTCCAATGGTAATGTCTTTGGTTACTGGTGGGATAGACATACTGTGACTCAAAAAAGTATTGCACAAGTTAGAAAGTCTTATATCTCAACAACAACACAATATTTTCCAAAGGTGTTGGTGTATGAAATGTAGCCAGAGGGGCTCTCTAGAAGACCCTCCTTATACACTAATTAAGATAATTATGTGTGCTTGCTAAAGGGTCACTTTTTAGCCCCTAAAAATATTGATCTTGGTCAATTCAGAGGAAATGTAGTCCAGGGTGATACAAATAAGGTTCAAAAAGAATTAGAGGTGTTTTGTGTTTTGTTGTCAAGATATAAGAGGCTGAATACATGGACGCAGAGACAGAAGCCGAAGCCTGAATGTTTTAAGATGGGTCAAAACATCAGATACTAATATCTTTTCGTATATCTGACAATTACCAATCAATCAAAATTCTTGAGGTACTCGAGAAGCTCTAGTATCATTTCTGCTGACAAACAAGAGCGCGGTGGTCCTGCTTGGGAGTTAGCAAAGAATGACTCTGAACGTGTGAACCTTATTTCCTGACGTCAGTACGGCCACCTCCCAGCTGCAACTTTCCATTAAAATTCAATATGCACTTTGACCTCAATTTCCCAGTCACTGCATCTGGATCCATTTCTCAACCAAAGAAGAACAAAAATAAACAACCTCAGCAATCCTCCTCCGCAGCTTTCACTCCTGCTCAGATAAAGGGAATCGAAGCTCGTCTCGACCTTCTGGAACATTGTCTGTTCATTCCCACTACGTAAAACAATTGCTAATCGCATCACAGTAGGATACACTGTAATTGCGTTTAATCAATCAGTGAACAAGAAAATCGACCCAAAAACCCATGTCAACATTCTCGATGGACTTCTTAAACAGCTGAGAGCGAGGCCAGGGACGGTATTCCTGAAGCGACTTACAATTGTTCTCGATAATGATAGTGAGAAAGGTTTTGGTTTGGTGAGTACCTACCTTCTGTGGTCATGAGTAGCGTAACCTTTTTTAATGCAAGACGAACGCAAATGCTTCCCTTGTTGAGCCCTACGATGTAATTGCTCTCCTTCCAACAACATCCGCCACATTTTCACTTGCCTGTCTTACGCACAGTCTGCCTTCGCCACTCACCGCACATATCATTGCTCTTCCTTTAACACTCCCCCGACTGCCCTTTCAGTTGAAGCACACGTTAGTCAGGACTGCCATAAAGAATGGCGCGGTGTTCGAAATCAACTACGCAGGAGCCATTGGCGGTGAAAGTGACGCCAGTCTATCAACTTTTGGTGTCAGTGACACTGGTGTAAGCGGCAAACGGAATTGGTGGGCTGCTGCACGAGAAGTGGTGCGGGTCGCAAAAGGCAAAGGCATTGTTGTGAGTGGTGGAGTTGCCTCTGAGGCAGACTACAGGGGACCAAAGGATATCGAAAATTTGTGAGTCTATCTATTTTACTTGTTAGTCTTTTTCATGTTTTGGTCCACCCTCCTTTTAGGCTCACACTACTGGACCTGGCTCAAAATTTGGCTCATGATGCATCAGTCACCGCGCCCAAATCGCTCATCTTGCGGGCACGTAAGCTACTTCATCAAAAACATTCTTCAGCAGTCTGATCCTCCTCTTCCTCGTGGAAACCTGACAGAAACACGCAAAACCTATCGAGCCGTCCTATCAGAACCCAGGTTGGTGGTTCCAGAAGCTACTCAGATAGTGCCTTCCCCCCAGCAGACCGGAGATGGCGAGAACATACGTGACAAGATGAATATCTCACAAACACCGAGTCAAACATCTCCGAACCCTGCCTTAATGCTACCTAAACCAGTAGCAAGCAAGAAGCGGACTTGTGAGGAAGTTTGTCTCGAATCGCCGATAAACGGACATGTCAACAAAAAAATCAGAGAAGCTGCTAATGCCCAGGGCGAGTCCCGGAGAAAAAAGAAGAAAGGGGGAAATAGAGAGAGAGTTGGTGCAGTTTAGCCGCGGCAATTGCTACATCATTGGTTCGTATTATCCTATAGAACGTGCTTTCATAATCGTCATCTGAGCGATCGTCCATCAGTTCTTCCTTTCCATTTTAAATGAGACGGTACACGGTGGCTATGTTGATAAATTAGGTCTTCCTCCGCACCATCATCCATCCTACGGCCCAGAGGACAAGCCAATGAGGGAGCCAGTGGAAGAATCCGAAAATACGGGACTTGCCCCCTAGTGTCATGTAACTTGGAGGACTGGGACTTAGTACTTTTGGAACCACACGGCGTGCAAACTCATCGGTATCCATGCTCCCTTCGGCATGACTGCCATTGAGGCGTTCGTACACCCGATCGAAGTAAGGCTTGTAGATGGACGTGGGAGATAATTTCAAAGTGGCTGCCTGGTTAGCAGTGATGTTTGTCCGAACTTGACCTGGTGCTACCAACATTACTTTGACACCAAAGGGCTTGCATTCCATGGCCAGAACATCACTGAGCGCGTGAACTGCTGACTTGGCTGCAGCGTATAATCCATTCCATGGGGTAGCGCTATCCAGAGTCAAACAAGGTCAGCTGAAAGATCGTATCATTATACTGCACTTACATGTTTCCTGCAACTGATCCAATGTTGACGATAAGCCCTTGCTTGCGTTCGATCATTGAAGGTGCAACTGCCTGTGCAACGCGCAAGACTGAATACGTGTTGGTCTCAAAGGCTTTTCTAGCCTGATCCAAGGACACATCAAGCAACGGTCCTGCGAGAAATCCAACATGACGATTGATTCATGGTTCGAGACAACTTGACAAACCGATTTCAATAGCACCAGCATTGTTCACGACGATATCAATCTTCCCCTGCTCTTGCAGGATAGACTGTACGATGAGTTTTACATCGTTATCGCTGGTCACATCCATGACGCGCTTTTCTACCGGATGCCTGAAACCGTCCATAGTCTCCAACCTGCGAGATGTGGCATACACGATGCATCCCTGCTCGGCAAAGCGCTCACATCTGTTGTTGTAATTTATAAGTTGCACTGACTTGATATTCTTGGAGACGGTGGCAGACTTACAAATAGAAACCTATCCCGCCTTTTGAACAGCCAGTCACTAGAACGACTTTTCCAGACATAATTCTCAGACAAGGTAGTCTCCCTAGCCAGACCTAAGGTGAGTCGTTCCTTCGTATCAGACGACTCCAACATCCCATAGCTTATATATGTAATTCGGTAAATCACAACTCCGTAGTCTTGATACGGACATATCACAAGCTAGCTGCTAATACCGAGGGCGACTCAAAAGGAGATGCAGTCTAGCGGTTGCCACGTGAATGGTTCTCGGGTGTTGTTCTACAGAACGTGCTTTCATCATGAACAGTCAGAGTGACCCGCACCCCTGGTTCCGTCATGCATGTCTTCCTTTCTATGGCAAGTATGATGGTCCGCGCGCGGTGGCTACACAGATAGTTCAGTCTTCTTCCACGCCATCCATGATCATGAAATTCGGAGAACAAGCCAACCGGGGAGCGAGCAGAAGAATTTGAAAAGATCCAACGTGCCGGGTGCCCCAAGTGACATATGATAACTTGGAGGGTCGAGACTCGAGACTCTGTACTTTGATAACCACGCGGATTGCAAATTCGTTGGTAGGCATGATGTTCCCTTTGGCTTGAGCGCCACGCATGCGGTTGCACATCCGATTGAAGGAGGGGAGGGTTCGTAGACAGACGTGGAGGAAGGTTCCATGGTAGTTGGGAATTACGTTTTCCTGATGTTAGTACGCAAACTGAGTAGAAGGAAGTTGTAATGGGCCAAGACTCCGTGTCTGACATAGTATTGTGTCGTGATCTTGATGTCAGGGTCAAGTCCGTATACTTTATCATCTAAGAAAGTCCCCCGTCCTCTCTCCGGGTTGCTCACATGCGAAGAATTGAAACGGGGCTGCAGCAGGGTGTATTCACCACTGCCAGTTGGTCATGATAGTATATGCAGTTGTCCGACGCGTACGGTCTGGCGGTAATTGAAACTTTATTACTTGTTGTTGGGACCGATCCTTGGTGTGTAGTGCATTAATCGACGGAAAACCCATGAAGGCGCAGACAGGAGCGCAGGGCTGAGGGTGTGGCTGTAACGAAAACCTGAGAATGACATAAATTGAAATACAACAAGATGTTCTTGCATCCACAATTACAGGTATAACCGCAACATCGTCCCCATCGCGGCATTTATCAGAAGGTATCCAAGTCGAGGTTATAAATTAGTTCCGTCGCACCCCATCAAATTCAACAATCTCATCCACGAAACGCTCCCAGCGTTCTTTCCATTTCAGCGTCGCACGCGCCTTTTCATCGGCCGTCAGCATCGAGTACTGCACCCAAACACATCTAGTCATGGCCCGAAGCAGAACAGAAATAGAGAAATGCGTACCTGGATACTGTCTAGTGCGATATGCCCCAGCGTGAGCAGGCCGGTGACGTCACTTGCTGCAAGTACCTGTAGTTGCACATGCTTGAGTAACGATGAGAGAGGGACATGAAATGGAACAAACCTGGAAAAAATCAAAGCTCAAACCCATGTTCTGGAACAGCGATGGGTCATCTGAGCTCAGTGCCACTGGTATACCATGGTTGATCAAGATTGGGAGAGGATGCATCGGCATCGATGCTGTCAGTCTCTACTCACCCCTCACGTAATCAGAGCCCAAATAGGATAAGATAGAAGGAGGCTAACACACTAAGATCTCATTTGAAATTGGGCAGACCTCTAGCGCCACGCCGCGTTCCCTGCACATCGACATCAGCTTTGGGTGTTTCACAAGCGAGAACCCGTGTCCGATTCGCTTTGTCCCTAACAGCAGTGCGTCGTACAGATTGTCATCGGCTATGGACCCGTCACCATTGGTTTCACCTGCATGAAATATGAACGGGATATGATGGTGTTCAGGGAGTCCTTGTGATGTTTGCAGGGTGTTGAAAGAGAGAAGCTGCGGGAGGTAGTATTTGAGTGGGTAAAAAATATTTTCGTCCCCGACGAGGTCAAAACCTTGGGGAATTCGTTGTTGGCGGTGTTATGATACGAAAGAAATTTAAAGGCATCTAAAACATACCGGCGATGATACCAGGGAAAAGCTTCTTCATCTCTATACAGTCGTTGAGATACCACTCCAACTCCTCAGGCTCGCAGTTCCGGATCACCGTGTATATGATCTATTATTTGTCTAGGCTTGAGACCCGCAGCAAAGCATAACAAGCACCTTAGCACCAAAAAATTCGTCATCTCTTCCTTGTGCTCGTAGGCTTCCGTTGAACTCAGCCAGGACGTCCTGGAACATGCTCAACCACTCTTTGTGTGGGACATCTTGCTCCCCGTCGGGGCCAATCATGTACCTATCCATATCCCAATGATAATAAAACGAAAAGTACGAGAGAAAGCCTTACTTTGGGCTGAAGTTGATACGCGCTTCTACATAAGATATACCATCTTTAATAGTTTCCTCGAGGAATTGCCGGATATATGCGCGCCAAACTGGGGCAAAGTACACCAAGTTCTGTGCACCCGATGAGTATAATATCCACCAACCCTTAAACATGGGTACTTACGCTTGTGAGCGTAGCAGCTGCACGAAATTTGTCCCATATCTTTGCGGAGATTATGAATGCATTCTTTTGCTCGACAAGATACAAAGTGACACACCCTAATGTTATTATTATGCGTGACATATGCATCGCTTGGGTTGATTGTGAGGCAGGTTGCGATCCAGCGGTCAAATCCCTGTGTGCCACCCAGGGCAGCATCGAACTGCTCACGCGCACGGCGAAGGGGTATCCACTGTCGTGGTTTGTAGGTGGGTAGACATAGCGAGATGCACTGAGGAACGAAGCTGGGTGGGAGAGGGCGAAACTCAATTTCGACAGATTTGATAGAGTCAGGTGTGACCCGTGCTGATGCACAGATATGGATTGAGGTGTGCTGTAAGGCGAGCGCCAATAGGGTATTGCCATTGACAGTCAGATCAAGATGTACGTGGAGTAGTGCGCCTTTTGGCATCTTTGTAATTGTGTATCATAAATGTAACTGGCTGTGACTGAGGCCTCTAAGTACCTAGAGATGGACAAACCTTGGTGATGATATTGAAGAGCTGGGTCTTGAGGATGATGTCCTTTCCTATCGGAACAAGATATGAGCTAACGTTCTGTGTTTTGAGAGTTTGAATATACCTGTGAGAAACTCCATTCCTGGGAACGGATGAGGAACCTCCTCGTGCTCTACTCCCCAAATCGACTCTGACTCCTCCTCGCGAATGCGACGTAATATCACGTCTGCTTGTCGCGATTTTTCAGAGAAACGATTTTCATTGACCACATCGACACGAAGGGCTCGATCATCTGAAATGAGTTGGGTTCGTTTGCGGTAGTACTCGTCGAGGAGAGCCATTACAACGGGTGATCGATATATGCAACGTCGACTCGTCGAGCGGCTATGCTAGTAGCATTTAAGCCACACGAGCGATAATTGATCACGTGAGTCGACAATGGGCACAGTTACTAGTATGTGTATTGAATCAAGTTTGTCTGTACCCGGCTAACCACTCACCCACATTCTATTTGCTCGCCATCATAATGTCTTCAGGTGATGAAATGGGTAAATTCGACCTTTATATCCTAGGTCAACTTAACTAATAAGCGCTCGTGAACACAGACGCATGGAAGACCACGACGCGTCCAAAACCCCGTAAGAAGCAGCGCACCGTGTCCCCACAACCATCAACGTCTAAGCAACCGAGTGATCGCAATCTAATAACAGAATCCTCCCCTTCCTCTCCCTCCTCTTCAGATGATATCGAGCTCATCGATCCGCCACTTAATCCACCCTCGTACCGTCCATCGAGAAAGATGAGGGCATTCGAAGGTCGCCGCCCTAATGGCAAGATCCCAGAAAGTCAGGCAAAGGGGAAAGCACCAGAGAGTCAAACAAATGCAAAAGACACTCGCATCAAACCAAAACCCGTCAAGCCGGTTGCTGCCAAGAAGCTTCCCTTTCCGGTTCCCACTGCTGAAGACCCCTCAAATCATAGTGAACCAGAGCACGAGCCTGAGAAACCACCCCTTAGCCCACGTATCCACAAGGAGATTGAGCGATGGAAGGCGAAGACAAAAGATGTACGTTTCATATACGTTTCATACTTTCCATTGTTTGAATGAGTAACGCTCATGAATCTATTAGTTGGAGCATCAGCGCGACAAACTTTCGCAGCAACTCGAGGAACTCTTCCAGGTCCGAAAAACAGATGCTGAACAAGCTCTTGATGACCTTACGGCTCTATATGATAGTCGTTCAAAAAGTGAGTACCACCGACTTGGCAGCATTCCAGCTAAACTAAGTTCTAAACCTCTCCTTTGTACTATCATAATTCCTTCAGCACAAGAGTCCATCATATCAGCCCTTAAAACAGAACTTGCCAAACAATCGCCCTTCTTCCGGACATCTGAACTTGAGCCTAATCCTCCGTCCAGTTCGACGCACGCACCCCCCAATTCGAGTACTTCAACCATTCCTCACTTTCTCACTCGTGCTGCAGCTGATGCCGAACAGCGCACGCTGAATGATGAGCTCGCACACATGCGGGACAAACTCGCAGCTAAGGACGCAGTTGTTGAGGAGCGTGAACGGCGAATTTCCGAGCTTGAGCAGAGTGGTACGTCTTTTTTTACTGGTGGGTTCTTCCCATAGTGATGCTGAATCGTTTGTGTGTGTGTAGTGAAAGATATCCGCGTTGAACTTGATGCCGAGATTGCGCGCTCAAAGCAGCTTCTCGCACGACAACCACACGCCCACAACAAGACCCTCTCCACAGATACAGACCAGAAACACTCTGCAATTATTCAATTCTACCAGGATTTTTCAAACCTCCTGGTCTTGAGCGTCAAATGGGAGCCGCGCCAGGGCGTGGAAGACGACATTGTGCATACGTGTGTGTATACGTATGTCGCGACGGTAAAGGATGAAACCGACGCATGGGAACATGTCGAGAGGTGTAAGTTTTGTTTCCCCTCATTTCCCCTCCTTCCATGCGTGCCTACTTAATTGATCCCAAAAATCAGCAATATCCTTCTCTCTCCGTACCTACACCGCGCTGGAAGATCCGGATATGGACCGGCGCGTCAAGTATACCCCTCTCGAGCTTGACAAATTGAGCGATGACTTCAAGGAACGCCTTGGTTTCCTAGCGAGCGGATTTACGTTCCCGCATAAACAGGCTGCGCTATTTCTAGGGAGCCTGACGCGCCAGATAGAAACTGCCTTTGAGAATGAGAGGACGGGGAGTGCAGCTGACGAAAATGAGGAGATGAGAGAAGAAGAAGTCGATGTGGACGATCTTTAGTACTGATGCGGGGGTGAACCACCCATTCACAGATGCATCGATGTTTCCGAGTCGTTTGGTTTATGTACACCCCACGGCGATACCCGTTATGTATACTTACAATATATACATGATACACCGGCGTTGTGACTAAAGGGATGTGCGATAATGTTCTGTACCCTACAATATTTTAAAAGGGCCTGAAAGGGGAGCTGTTGACAGTTCGTAGGCTCATGTGAGGGATTTGCACTACCCCACTGGATGTCATATGGGCAGAAATAGTTACCGATTGCTGTTTTACAGCTGCCAGAATGACAGCGGTTCAGATTTCCAGACATGGTAAGAATAAGGAACAAGGCAGAGCATCAGACAAGGCCATTTTGAAGCACTCCAAATAGTCTATAGATTGAAACCAGCCGCGGAGTTTCAAAGTTTTGTGCATTTCACTGTCAGTAGGAAAATTGACCCTCATAGCTGTAATGGCCAGCCTTGCTCCTGTTTCAAGCGACGATGACGCTCCCGAAGCAGTTTCTCACTCTGTTTCCAAACGGAATGCTAAGCGAGAGAAGAAGACCCTTCGTGACTTCGAGGCAGAAGAAAATGCACGGAAGAAAGCACACAACCGAGAAAGAGATCGAAAATTGAAGGAGCGGGCGGTTGTTACGCGTCTTGGGAAGCTTTCAGATAATGCAATGCGAAAAGGAAAGCGGAAAGCTCCAAGGGAATCTAATGTCGAGAGTGACGGGTCCTCCAGCGAAGAGGATGATATTCTCAAGGATAGCACGTTGGAGAAGCGAATGCGCCGCGCAATGGAGGACGCTGCTGCTGAAATGGATGATGAAGATAATGAGGATGACAAGGGCGAGCTAGAAAATTTGACAGATGGAGGGTCAGGTGACAGTGGAATAGATGAAGAGATGGCAGAGTTCGATGCTGAAAGCGGGCTAGAAGAGGATGATGGGATGACGGATGGTAGTGAGGATGAAGAGATGATGGATGGCGGTGAGGATGAGGAGATGACGGATGGCAGTGAACACGAATCAGGAGATGAAGACCGACCTCCGTTAACGAAGTCGTCGGCCAAGGGACAATATCTGGACGATACGCTTTTCGCGTCTGCATTTGCTTCACAAAGTGCGCACGCAATGACAGACACTACTGCAACCAAGTCATTACAAAAAGTGCAACCATCGAGAAAACGACAGCGACGGCCACTCGCACGCGCCAAAGACCTTCTTGTCGGGTGCGCACCTTGATTGCTGTACTGCGAGCCTTCTGACCAGTCCACTCTATAGAACTCGTACTATCCGTACCCTACCAAATTCACTTGGATCCAAAGTTCATTCAACAGCTCACACCATCCCATCACAAAAAATACGCAAATTTATCAATCAAAGCCTTGCTATTAAAGGTCGACTGGCGTCTGCTAAAGCAAAAACACGAGGATGGGAGAGACGGCCAGGTGAGTCGTGGTCTAATATTGCTTTCACTCATGCGAATCAAAGTTTAGCGAACATTGGCGTGATGAAATGGACTGGCGCACCTTCTGGTTTTGTTCGCAACAAAAAATAATAATCTGTGCCTACCAGTTGCGATGGTTAAATCCAAAGACGAATTACGGATGACGATCGCAGGGCACCTGTTGTATTCAGGAATCACTCGAAACATGATGAAGAGGGATATCTGACTGTTTGTCCTGAGATGCTAGAAGATCTTGGTTAAGTCATTGCGACTTGCATTTACCATACGTTCGCAATGAATCGTTGTATCTGGGTAAATGTGTCATTGGCTGCGCACAGACCTTGCTTGGACTGCAAACATAGGCCTAGCAAATTATAGTTGTTTTGATAAATTCATGGAAATTAAGAATTCACTCAACTGATGTGACTTGGTGTAGTACGTACTATAGTGGCTGTAGCATGGAGGATGGGCATCGAATTCTGGCACGTTGAAAACGCCGAAAGCTCTCGCAATTTCATCGGCAACCAGGTGTTTGAGAAATTATTAATTAGAGCTGTGCAGTGCTTGCTTCAAGCTGTCGATAACCGGTCTGGCAGCAGTTCTTCTCCTGTCCCCATCATTGCATTTTTATCAGGAGAAACTCCGGATTTCGCCAAGCGCTCGTAATCAAGTTCCAACCGATGAAAGTACTCACCGTTGTCACAATCGCGCCTACGAATATTTACCGTTGGTCAACCATAGAGCCCGAACCCTCCGGAAGTGAGTCACACAATCCAGCGGCTCTGACTTTAGCCGGTTTCGTATACGTTTGATCCGTCACGACGGAATCAGGGGAATCTGAGCAACCGGCAGAGGAGCTTTGTGAGTGGGCGAGTATGAGGCATAGTATACACGAAGTCACATACATCTCCTAAACACAGGTGCTGATGTTCATGTGCTGTGCGAGTAAGGATGATAGGGTAGGGGGAGGTGTCAACCTTGAGAGAGCCTCGGAGACCGGATAAAGAGCCTTTTGGCTGATTGAAAATAAATAAAATCAGGACGCCGAGCTGATACTCCAAATACACAGTACTCACAATCCGACAAATCCTTGTAATAACTATTGCTGCTGGCAGTGCAACTCGTGGGTGTTTTAGTGGTTGGCAATGCCGTAGCGACGAGATTAATTTCTCCGCCGTTGCGCGTACCTTTGCTGCTAAACGCTTTTTCTGATGGGCCGACAGCTCTTCTCGAAGGCACAGCGGACTCTGGTGCGCACCGCCTGGTACTAGTTTCGACTCATGTCTCGTCAAACGAATATAATATACATCGTGAGTTCCACATGCATCACAGTCGTATTCAATCGGTGTACGGCGCTGAGGGGGTATGATGCCAGAAGTCACTATAAACCTTGGGGGCGAGTCTGGCAGTGAATCGAACTAGGCAGATGGTGCTGGTGGTAAAAATGGGTGGTACTGGTATTTGTGAGTTGAATGTACCAAGTGAGGTCTATATTTCACCATCACGACTTGGGATTAGCAATACGGGGCAGACTGCAATACTAATAAGCACGACTCGGACTCCGAGTATTCCAATAGTCGAGTGCGACGCAGTCAACATTCGAACGTTGAATGCGATGTGAAAATTGCAATGTCACCCATACTAGTACGTGGTAGACCTGTCTACTGGAAATACAACCGACATTATAGTAAAAGTTGTAGCTTACCTGAGTTCTGTTCGAAGCGTGATCATCACTGCTTTTTGGCGTAATTATAACTGTCATTCTTGACTACTACTGTTTACATAGACCAACGCACCCGAAAGGGGCTCACACTGCTATCATCATATTGAATACTACAGGCTTCCATACAGAAGGCTCAATCTTCGGATTTGCCAGCATTCGGAGCAAGGCCCAGCATTACTAGTCCACGTCGCTTTCCCTAAGCATTTTCCATTCCGGACAACCCGGAGTCCGGCTGTCATTAAGCGCCTGGTTCATTACTAGCTTCAGTGGCCTGCTGTCTGATGCATCATGGTGTATCAGCTTGGACCAGCTGAGCACTGATCACTACTGGTCCACCTCCTTACCGTATGTTACCGCATGAGTCTTTTACATGCCGAGTGATTTTCGAATTTCTGCGTAAGTTGTTACGGCACCTGATAAACCTTATCTAATAACAAATGCACTGCTGTGCTCGGACTACATTCATCTTCCTTTATACGTTCCAAGTCCAGGGAGCACAAATCAGTGCAGTGTCGGGATAAATTCCAAGAAGTAATTCTGACTGGTCTGTGTTCTTCCACGTGTCCTTTACTGGATCGCTTAGGTTTTCTTGCTAGCAGACGCCTTGATAATAGGCATAGCTTGTCTTATTTTGTGGTCAATCGTCTTCTATCTTCGACAGGTTCCTACAGCAATCCAAGGATATGCAAATGCGCCCAAGAAACAGTTGGTCATCAGGCTCACACCCGCCACAATGGGGATCATTTATAACACTACTGGATTCATGGAAACTACCATCTTCCTCATCTTCACAAATGCCCTCATCAACATTCGCCGATTACTTACAAAGACGTGAGGAACTTATCACAGAGGATCGCGCGTTACGAATTGACCGTGTTCGTGCGAATTATTCTACAACCGAGCTCAAGGCAGACGAAGTCGCGCGCTCCATCCGTGCTAAAGAAGCTATCTCTGTTTGGGGAGTTAATCATGACAATATCCCTCATCCATACGCTGGGATGGAGTTCCTGCATGGTATGAGGCTCGACTCGCGCTTAACACTTCCTCTCACATTCGCGTACAGCCAAAGAAATTATTGTAAAGACAGATCTCTACAGTAAAATAGTCTCCAAAGTAAGCATGGAAAATCACCGTACTTCCTATCACCGACCATCTCGCTCGCGGTTTTTCTGTAGATGCCAAAGGGCGGACTGTTGCATTTACACCAGAATGCCTCGGTGGAGGCCAGAATGGTGCTCGATCTAGCACTAGGTCATCCCGCGATACATATCCGTGTTCCGGGACCATTGGACGCGGCTTCTCTTGAAACTGTACTACCCAAGATCCAGCCGATTCCCGTGGAACAGTATCCTGCCGCCGACGCAATTGGTATCACGGATCTTTTATACACCGGCGGCTGGGTTCCTATCAAGGAGGCGCGAGAACTTTTTGATCCTGCACTAGGTGGCCCCGCTGGATTTGATAAGTGGGTACTTAGCGCCTTTATGATCAATCCTAGTGATGCGTTCGAGACGTACAATACGCCGATGAAAGTCAGTTTTACATTAACTTGCAACCTGTTGAACATGTCCTTAATGTGAGGGACTCGCAGATCTGGCAGAAGTTCGGGAGTACCTTTGCCGTGACCGATGTGAGCCTGTGGCGTGCTGGAAGTCAAGGTCTGAGTATGTACTGATGAACCTCAGCCCATCATCCGATTCGTACCGATTCAAAAGGAATACTTGCGAATGTGCATCCGCTCGTCGATAGACGATGGTATCTCGTATATTGAGATACGAACTAGTTTTTTTAACAAGTAAGTCGGAAAGACATACGACTGTGCTTGAGATGCCTAACATTTCGTCAGATATATACTCGCAGAGGACGCGAAGACCAAACTTGAAATACGTAAACTACTTTTGATAATTCGAGAGGTCACAGACGAGATGAAAGCGGAAATGAAGGAGAAAGGCCGGGAAGACGATTTTGCCGGGTTAAAGGTCAGGTTGGTCTCGGTTGAAGCTACTCGAGTTCAGACTCATCTTTTTCTTAGATTATCTATTGTACCCTGAGAATCATCTCCCCCGAGGAATTGGAAGCAGAACTAGATCAGTGTAGCAGATTCAAGCAGGAATTTCCGGACCTTATTGCTGGCAAGTCTTGTTCTTTTTTTCAATGTCAAAAGACCCAAAATCTAAGTGTTCTACCTTCCAGGATTTGATCTTGTGGGCCACGAAGATGGGGCGGAGTGTAAACCACTAATTTATTACGCAGAGCCACTTTTACGTTTCGCGGAGCAGCATCCGGACATCCCATTCATATTTCATGCCGGTGAAACTCTAGGTGATGGTACCGCAGCAGACATGAACTTGTATGATGCTATTCTGCTTGGAACAAAGCGTATCGGACACGGGTTGGTGCATTGTATGGCACAAAACGCTCACTCACTCGTATTGCATAGCCTTTCACTAGCCAAACACCCCAAATTGATGCAAATCTGTCGAGAGAAGAAAATAGCAATTGAAGTCTGCCCTATATCGTGAGTGACTCGTGTAAGTAGATGCCTCTAGTTTATCTTAATCTTCTAATAGAAACGAAGTGCTAGTAGGATTTTCTATATACTTCCTCTGAACCCATCTTGACTCAACAAATGATAGCGTCTCACCTCATCTATGCCTATGCACCCCCTCCCGATGATCATGAATCAAGGCATTCCGGTGGTACTGTCTTCCGACGATCCTGCAATGTTCAATAACATGGGGCTGTCCTTTGATTTCTTTCAGGTGACCTCTTCCTGGCTGTCTCGTGCTAAAGCGAGACTCATTACTTGCTTAAAGGTGCTAGTAGCAAGTGAAGTTACGGGACTCCTTACTCTCGGCCAGATGGCCCGTGACAGCATTACTGTGAGTCATGCCATTGTTCTCGTCTCTTACATTGTGTGATGTTTCTCGAATAGTATTCCATGCTCGATGAACAGAGCAAGCGCACGGCCATGGATGCATGGGAAAGACGGTGGACCAAATTCGTAGCAGAGGTTGCGGTGATGAGTCCATGAAGCTTTGGCTCTCGGATTTCACTGTGGGTCATGTCCTTGTGCTTGTTCCTTGCATTGTGTAATGTCCCCCGGATAGTTTTTCGTGCTTGATGAACGCAGAAAACACTCGGTCATGGATGCATGGAAAAAACGGTGGGCCAAATTCACAAGAAGTTGGGACGTTGAGTCCGTGAAACTTTGGTTCCCATTTACAGAAATACCGAAATATAGAGTCCTGGATGTTGTAGAGATATGTGAAATCATCAGTCTTGTGTATTTGCTGTCCAATGACAGCAACTTAAAGGCCACTTCCTATCGACCTAACGATTAGTGCGGGGACTACTCGCGACACTGTCGTTGCGAACGGTATTATGCCATTATGTTGAACGCTGGCCCCATATCATAATTTAGGAACTGCATGACACCTATTTCAGTAGTAAAAGCGCCAGTGGGCAGCGGCATACCTGGTACGGACGTCATTGCTAGACGTTCATCAAAATTTCCACTCACTGACCTGAGCATAACTATCATAGTGTCAAGTGATTCCCGCTGGTGGCCTTGATCTATTTTCCCGAACCGGTACTTTGCAGGTTTATGGATACACTGGAGATTAGTAAGATGATAACGCTAGTGAAGTCTTGCCCTATTTCAAGACTGTGATTGTTTAGTTGCAGCCTTCACTGTGGTGGTATGCTGTTGGGTGATCAAGATAATACATATCAGTAGAATCATTAATGACCTTACATATTAGCACTGACATTCCGACAGGAAGTAGGTAGATACTATTAGCGGAGCGGCCATCTTGCTGATAATGACTTTTTTTAGTTTGAAGTAATCGGCGAGCAAAATGTAACGTCTCACGGAGAACAGAAAAATCAAGTATTCTGCAGAGGCGACCTGGTCTCTCACTGAATATTCCTATATACTGGAGCAGTTTTGCTGACTTCAACATGCTCTAAGTGCGTTGGAATATTGTACCTTGTGTATGCTAACAGTACTAATAACGCGTCTCTCACTAGCATCAACAATAACATACTCAGGCCAGGCATGTCTCTTCACAGTTACTTTTGTCCGCCACTTTTCTTCTGAACTGTAGCTTGTAGTAAGTCTTCTATCGGTCTCAGCGGCAACATATACAGAGAGTATTCTGCAGTGATCGATCCCCTGCCAGTGCCATTTCACTCAAGTCCCACTAATATACAGGAGTCCGGGTGAGTGATTCTCGGCTTCTTTCAAGTTGTTGATTCAACTTATTATTGCCGCGACTTGCCATTGGATACTATCATACTAATGGAAAGTCCTTGGAGTCGCACTATGGTCTTACAGTCTGGATCAATATTAAAATGTTCGTGAACTGCAACAACTACTAGCAGGATAGACTGTCCGAGTCGAAGACTGACTGTTTCATAGTGATGACCAGAACATATAAACTTTATTCCGCAGCGTGAGCTCATCAGTAGGTTAGATTGTGCCACAGAGTACTCTGTAGCACTCTGTAGTAAATTACGTTTCCCTGATGGAATGCAATCATAATTTTGCTGAAGTTCTGGTCATGCTAGTGTTGAGGCTGCTTTACCTTCGGCTTGTTGTATCCAAAGATCTTGGTATGCCGATCTGCGACTGGCACTGTCCGCATCTGACCATCTCTATAGAATTGATCTCATGAAGGAGTTCAGATTTATATTGGTCTTTATCAGATCGCCTTGCTTGCCAGTGTATACAGAGTCTGGCCCGGGATAGTGCTGGGACGCTGACGTCTCATCCTTAGCGTTTGGGAACGTAACATTAAGCTCGTCGATACTCTGATGAGGAAACCTTTATGACTATAATTACTGGGTGACATTCGAGGATCAGTGCCTGCGACTGCTGTCAACTGGCAGTGAGGTGTAGCTTCCAAGTGATCAACCGGCCACCTATCGTGCGCTCTGCCTTATTTCATAATGAATTTTGTTGTATCTAAAATCTGAGGGAATAGGTTTTGGCAAACTGGTGGCTTGTACAGGAAATAGTTTTCCGTGGTAATCGCACGAAGCTGTAAATGCGGAACTAGATTTCGCAACTAGCTCCGACTGGCCCAAGTAGCGTTAGAAATCTAGGTCCCTTTGCGCTGGATACTGCATTTAGGTTGCAGATCAATTACCTGCCCTGGTGACCACTGACCAGTCCATCTATGGAGCGAGCTGTAGAATTGTCGAACACCACTCAAGTGATATACGCCAGGACCGTCGAACCATTATCTATCTGGCTTCATAGTTTTTATTGAGAGTAAGTCGTGACATTTGCATAAGCGCGCGTCATTTACTGAAAAACCAAGAAATGTGGGCCTTAAACGTTCGACATCTAATTGCTACATACCATACAGGAGATATACCAAAAATGATGCAACAGCCATAATATCTGTCTTGCTCCGCAATGAGAATATCAGAACATCAATTTTTCGATTGCAATCTTGACATTGCGGATCTGGCTTTGCAGCTCCCTGGCCTCGCTAGTCGTGACGCTGGCAGCGATGACAGGCCTAGACACGTTGCATGCACGTCCAAGGGCTGCCTTAGAAGGAATGAACACGTATGGAACATTCTGTACAGTTAGTGGTTAGTATTTAACGATGTGAACAGCATGAGAGGGAACATACCTTTTCCTCGCAAAGAAGAGGAAGGTGCAAAAGAATTTCGAGGGGCTCGGTATCCGCGGTGAGGACAATGAACTCCGCCACACCACGGTTGAGGGTCTTAGTCGCTGTAAAGGTGGATATCAGGTGCAGGAAACGGAAAAAAGGTTGGAGGTTTCTCACCTTCATTAGCACCTTTTTTTAGTTGTTTGTACTGACCAGCCTGTTGGACCAAGTCCAAGATCTACGATACCGTGATGTCAGTCGTTGGTGATGAGCTCTTGAGAAAACTTACAGAGTTGGTTAGGCCCTCATCTGCGAGGGGCCATGCTTTTCCGCGTGCTTCAGCCATTATGGATAGATGACCTCACGTTGGATTGATCCTTGGTCAAAAAAAAGATGTCGAGGATGGTTTGCATTCAAGTAGCAAAAGTTAGGTGTTGTGTGGCTGTGGTGTATTGGTGTGTTTGTCGTTCGAAGAAACCCAAGTCAACGTATACTAGACGTTGTTTCTTGTGTCGTAGACTATTTGCGCTACAGGAGACCTGGATACTAGTTCCAAGTAAACAACGGTTATTCGTTGTATAAAACTTGTAAAGGAGGTAAGTCAATTTCAGTCCTATTCAATCCGTATCCAACTCGCAATCCGTCTTCCTCACCACGTCCACTCGTCCCCCATCAGACATTTCAAACCACACTACCATACGATACCACACTATCAAGCCCATCCCTCCAGAATCCCGTCCTCCTAACCAAAAATATTTTTGAGCTGAATTTCGAAAATGGCAGAAGCAGACTACAATCGCAAGAGGTCGCGCTCTCCTTCTGACTCTGGCGAGAAGAAGCATCATAAGCGTGCTAACACAGGCGCTACGGCTCACGCGGATGACTCACGAGTTGACAAACACCAGGGTTCTGGTTCAACAACCGCTACGTCCATGACTCGCGATGTGAACATGACGGAAACTTCCGCATCCGTAGCGGATACTACTGCATCTACTCCTTCTCCCAAGGAAACTTCATCCGACAATCGACGCGACGAGTCCCGTACTCGCTCTGAAGAGGCCGGAAAACCAAATTCCATGTCTGCTCCACCTTCTTCGTCTTCAGCTCCTGCCCCTCCCTCAGCCATGATTCACATGCGTTGCTTGATTGTTACACAGGACGCGTCAATAATTATAGGAAAGGGTGGTTCGCATGTAAACGAGATTAGGGATAAGAGTGGGGCTCGTGTTATGGTCTCTGAGAGCATTCCCGGTAACCCTGAGAGAATTCTCAATGTCAGCGGGCCGCTCGATGCTGTATCTAAGGTGAGCATCAGGCATCTGATTGACATGCCTTGTTCATCATAATAAATCTACAGGCTTTTGGTCTTATTGTACGACGGATCAATGATGAACCCTTCGATGTACCTTCAGTTCCTGGAAGTCGTGCAGTAACTATCAAGTTCATGATTCCAAACTCGCGCATGGGGTCTGTGATAGGAAAACAAGGTTCAAAAATCAAGGAAATCCAAGATGCCAGCGGAGCACGACTAAATGCAAGCGAGGGTATGCTCCCCGGTTCGACTGAGGTGCAGTACAAGAATTCATTGCGAGGCAGCAACTAATTGTTCCACGCGAATATAGCGAGTTCTGAGCGTTGCAGGTGTTGCGGATGCTATTCATATAGCAACCTACTACATCGGCAATATCCTCATTGAAGCACAAGAGCGCATGCCTTCTTCGTCCTCCAACCATTCTAGTTATCGCCCTTCCAGCTACTCTCGACGACCTCCGTATACTGGCTCGTCATACGTGCCAGGGTATGCAAATGCGTCGCAACCTTACGGCGCCCCACCGCCCCCTAACCCACCACAGCAGCTGCAAACACAGCAAATATATATCCCCAATGATTTGGTGGGCTGTATTATTGGGAAGGGGGGTAGTAAAATCAATGAAATCCGCCATATGAGCGCTAGTCAGATCAAAATCATGGAGCCAGGTGCCGGGCTCAATGGCGCTCCAGCTCCCCCAGGTAACGAAAATGAGCGTTTGGTTGTTATAACCGGACAACCTGCGAACATTCAGATGGCAGTACAGCTGCTGTATCACGTACGTTGTTCCTGTTTAAATAAACGTTGAGAATTTCCTCACGCGTGAGCTGTTTCAGCGGTTGGAACAAGAGAAGCAGAAGCAGCTACGAACATCCACTTCATCTTCCTGAACTCGCAGCGGCCCTTGGACTCATGCTATTTTCATTTATCTTCAAGTCTGCTTGCTGTGCTTTCTTTTTCTTTTTGATGTTATGGCTGTGAAAAGATGAACGCTTTCACAATGCAGATATGTACGATTAGTCGACTCGCCTGTCTTTGGTCTTTGGTCAAGCAATTTTTTCTGCTTGCTGATGTTGGTATGACCTAACAAGTATTTACATAATGTTTTTTGCTCTTCGGTAATATTTATGTTGCGATAGTTACGTAAATCATGACCTCTAGCTGTGAAAATATTGCCAACACACAACTAAATGGCTCCACTCCTTACAGCTCAAAAAGCGTATGCCACGAAGCCCGATGCCAAAGGCAAAGGCAAAGGCAAACGAAAAGCGGACGATATCGACGTCGACGATGACAACGTTCAGCAACCTAAACAGAAGAGGAACAAACAACGCGTCCTACTACTCTCCTCTCGGGGTATCACCCACCGCATGAGACATCTCATGAACGATCTTGAGACTTTGTTACCTCATGTAAAGAAAGGTAAGGTGATGCTTTTGTGGATGGATTCATTGGTTTCAATTGAATCTATCTCAGATTCTAAACTTGATTCGAAGTCACAACTGCATCTTTTGCCTGAGATAGCAGACCTGAACAACTGCAATAACACGCTCTACTTCGAAGCAAGGAGACATGAGGACCTGTACATGTGGGCTACAAAAACACCGAATGGACCTAGCATAAAATTGCACGTTCAAAACGTGCATACGATGGATGAGCTAAAGATGACAGGAAACTGTCTAAAAGGAAGCAGAGGAATTCTCAGCTTTGACAAAGCGTTCGATGAAACGGAGTGGGGAAAGCTTACCAAAGAGGTTTTTACGCATGTACGTTCATGAGCTATAATGAAGAAGGTAGAATACTGACGCGCGATTATATTTCGTTCCTCCACGTAGATCTTCGGCGTTCCTCCACTGGCTCGGAAAGCCAAACCGTTTATCGACCACGTTTTAACCTTTTCTATCCTCGATAACAAAATTTGGTTCCGGAATTTTCAGGTATGTTGGCTCCTTCGGTTTATTGCAAACGCTAACTTCGCCTTTTCTCCGTAGATAATGGAAAAAGACCCGTTGCAGCCAAACGGCCCACCTCAAACATCTCTCGTTGAGATTGGCCCCCGATTTGTGCTGACGCCCATCCGTATTTTTGAAGGAGCCTTTGGTGGCGCAACCGTTTATTCCAATCCTGGTTCGTACACTAGATCAACTGTGTTCCTTGCTCACGAGCTCACTTCACAAATAGAATTTGTTACGCCTGCTTCCGTGCGCTCAGCAATTAGGCATGCAAGAGGTGACAAATATCGTCAACGGAAAGAAGCTCAAGAGGAGACATCAAAGAGAAAAGTACTTCGTAAGAGGAATGAGGATGCACTGGCAGTATCCAAGGTGTTCGCGTAGACGTCTGCGCGCGTAACATGCAGTCGTGCCTAGCGGTAAGCACACCAACCTGGCGTGCTTAAATGGTATCTCTAGATGATTATCTACGTGCTTTTGTAGCGTTACACACGTTTTCTCGCCTTTGCGACGAATTACATCCGTCTGCTCAACATTTACGCAACAAGATGCATCTATTCCTGCTTTGGGGACATTTTCTTTATGCGGCTCTCTTTGTGCTCTCTGGCGCTCTGGCAGTAGCGCTTCTCCATTGTTAGAGATGCACAGCCACCAAGCCTATGTTTACTTTTGTGCGCTCACAAAGGCAATGACTAGTTTAACGAACAAAAGGAATTTTTGGCTCAGTAACGTTTCTACCTGGCCAA
The DNA here is from genome assembly GCA_016695475.1 of Suillus decipiens. Taxonomy (NCBI): domain Eukaryota; kingdom Fungi; phylum Basidiomycota; class Agaricomycetes; order Boletales; family Suillaceae; genus Suillus; species Suillus decipiens. The sequence continues at coordinate 460,883 of MU172919.1, read as the reverse complement.
GACAACGTGCCTTGACAAATTTTAGCTGACGCCGAGGCTCAGCCGTTCCAGACGGTCACGCGCCTTTTGTTCTGCCTTAGAAGCGCTGGTCGGACTATGCGTGCGTGGGTGCGTTTAACCGAGCGATGATATATCCTATATAACGACTCATGCCCATCGCTTAATGGATAGTCGCTCTCCTGGCTCCAGTTGCTGATATCTCCAGTCTCTTATAGATATCCCTGCTTTGTAGACAGCCAATATGCCTGTGTCAATAAAGATCATCCCGTTTTCGGATTCTTTAGAATTGTATGGTGAACCAGACTTTTCGTGAGCTAGAACTGAAGTCAAACGTCTCGCCTGTGCTGATAGACTTTGCTAGATCTGTTTTCTCCCTGGCAGGCCACGTATCGATCTCGCTCAGTTCACCCTCGTTTATGTTCCAGCGCTGGCGGAGAACAACACGTGCTTTGATGCAGTCGCTCACCGTCACATTTGAGGGACAATCCGAAATAATCACTCCAGACATTGGGTATGCCTCTCTGCGACTCTGCTCCATTACTCGCGAGCTTGTAAATGGTGAACCCGTCGACCTTTCCAACGAAGGGCACGAAGATTCCAATAAGTCTTGTTCTTGGAATGTCATTTTTGACATCCCTGTTCCTGGCTGGTTGCCGACTACGTCTACATACGGGGACCGCGGTGCAATTGAAGTCGGGACGCGCTATGCTTTGTATGCCACTGCAACTTTTATCTATCTCGAGGAAGGCGGCTCTTCCATATTCAGCAACTTTTGTTCACCTTTTGGCTGCCGCACTCACACAATCAATGCGCCAAGATGTTCAGTTAGTCTCGCTCGTTTTGCCGAGATTCCACCTGTCCTCTTGTCCTCGTCCTCTGTCTTCCCGATGGCATTGTTCATCGTTGATGCGCTATCAGGGAAAGATGGCACAGAAATAGACACATCAGTCATTCCACCTGAAATCCTGAAGAAGATTCAGGTTATTGCTTCCATCCCCAACACAGTGACTTTGGATGAGATCTCCATTCCTCTCATCCTGCGCTTACAAGGCAATGAACTGGACAGCTCTCAGCGAGAGCGCCTTCGAATAACTGATTTCACTGTGGATGTTGAACAGATTGAAACGTACAGGTGTGTTGCATTACTGCCCATATACTATTCGCGGTGCTAACGATACGTCTGTCTAGGAGCACTCCTTCTCTTGATTGCGTAGCTCGATTTATGGTCCCGCCTAGGACACAACAGCCTCCTTCTTTCCCCCTTCGGAATGCGCATTCTGTGCATACACTCTATGAGGCCGGCCTTCTCGCTACTCCATATCCTTCCAAATCTACTTCGACTCGTTCGTTTTCCCTCTTTGATCCCTCAAATTCTGGGAAGTACATTATTTCTGGTGACGGTCGTGTCTTCATGCATGACTATACAAATGGCGATGGGATCACTCGTTCTCCATCAGAGAACTGGTATGTGCTCGAGGCAAATGTACCTTTGGCACCAGAGCCTCACCAATTGGATTGGGCTGGGATCCGCAGCCGTCGCATATCTGAAGATAGCCCTCTTTTCAGTGTGTGCCACTTAATGCACATTGCGCTCCGATGTGTTTATGAACAACCCAACGGCGAGGTCTTGAGTGAATGCCTCCACTTTTCACTGCCCATGCAGCATGTGCGGGTGGCTGTCCCACAAATTAATCTGTCTGTTGCAGATCGCACCATTGTGGGTGCAGTAGAACTCCAAAAAAGCGCTCTATGCCACAGTCAGAGTCTCCCCGCATACTCTCAGCTCTTCTACTCGAATGGAGAACGCAAGATCGATCACTCAACTCCTCTCCCACTTTATGAGCCTCCGCCATCAGCCTCGTCATCATCTTCATTCGCCCTTGATAACAATGACGACATTCGAAAATCAGTCTCGTAATTTTCTGATTTGCACAATGCATACACACTTCAAACCGAAGACATTAATATTGTTATGTTATATTTGAATCTGTCCTTTCGATCTATTGTCGTACTGGTCTTCGTCTTCTCGTCCTATTCATGCAACTTCGCTTGTTTCTTGCTTTCATTCGCGTTGATCTAATTCGCATACCAATCATTCCTCGCACTTCGCAAGAAATAATTGTATCACCACAGCTCTTTATTCCGTACATCATGTAACAAGTTACAAACCTACACTGCAGTAATAGAATTTTGTTGTTATTGTCACCGTAGACAATCCTAATTTCTAGCCAACGTCTGGTGTCACTGTTACTTTATGTAACACTTGCCAGTGTTGTACCGGTCCTTCGCACCGGACGATCCACACTTCTGTGCCTTCAAAGCTCGAGAGGCACACACGCCCTTCCTCAGAATCCCCACAGCGAAGAACAACTGATCCTGCGTCATCTTGGCACGTCTCTGGACCCTCAACGACTGCGGTAGCCCGCAACTCATCAGCAGCCTTCTTCCGCTCAGCAACTCCATCTTCATCTGCAATATAACTGATGGACATGTGGGGAAATGCTGGAGCCGAAGGCGATGCTCCATCCCTGTCAAGCGCGGCCATAATATGTTCATGCAGCGCGACGAGTTCGGTCGTCTTCTTCATAGATATGAAGACGGACCTAAAATAATGATCGCCGACTTCAAGTTTCTGAAACTCGACTGGGATCGGATGCAAAGTAGGTGGTATGGCTCGTAGAATTGTATCCTGCGTTGCCTTTGCTGAGTTTGCCAGTGTGATGTGAGGGGTTATCTCTGGATAGGAAGCAGCGGACACTGAACGTGTCTCAGGCTGCTTTGGCAACACCTTTTGGATAAGTTGCAATTGGGTAGCATTGGGCACCAGCCAAAGCGAGAGACCTGACGTGTTTTGTTAAACCATAACAATGACTGATATGAACTTACCCATCTGTGGGGATCCAAAATGGTATCAATGATTAGTACCTGGAAGATTGGTGAGCTAGTAGAGGAGCAGAAAGTAACTCCTAAATTAGTGCTATCTTCCCGAGCAGATAGACAGTGATCAAACGTCCTCAAATTTCAGAACAAATGAGAAATGGGTTGGACATGGTGACATGCCAAGCACGAATAATATTTGTTCGACACAGAATATACACGAAGTACACAAGCAAAGTATCAGTGATCAGAATCCTTGTCAATTAGCGAATTAGCGTTACACAAAGCAGTCAACCATTATGAAACCTAAACCTCATCAGTGGTCACGAGATCCCAAGCTCACCCAGCTACTTTCCACCGTAGATGCATCGCCATCGCCAGAATTACTCTCGAAGTCAGCCTCAGATGTCTCATGTTCAGATATATCTTCAGGCTCGGAAAGGGGCTCAGTCTGCTCGAGCGATGCAGCCGCCTCTGGAGGTGATGGGCGTGGAGCTGTGTTTGTTCTGTTCCCTGTCAAGGAAGATGATGGAAGAACTACAGAGACTGCGGTAGAGGTCGGAATTGAGACCGTGGGTGGTTGCACAGGAGGCATAGGCAAGAGCCGATTACGGATACCAACCAATATGTGGGGCAGACTCAGCAATCCATCTAACAGCATGCCAGGGAGGAGTGATGCAAACGTGTATGTCCCTGCTGTATGAACAACAATCGTTAACTCTCATATATGCGTGGAAAACGGAAAAAGTAACAAACCACCGGCACCGACAGCAAATCGATCGCCACGAATCCAATCTCTAATTTTCTCGTACCCAACACCAATGCGGATACCGCAGATTGTTTTAGTCGCCATCTTGGTCTTTGTTCCGGCACTGATGACGCCAACTATGTTATTTACGAAGACAGATATGTCCTCCGGTCCGCGAGACTGTCCCATGCTAGTTTCTCCGAGCGCAGCATATGCTTGACCATAGGTCGCTTTCTCTGAGGGAGTCCATTCGTCCATCACTTGTGAATTTGCAAGATTGGGGACGGCACTTTCGCCAACGACGCCCACATCAACAGCAACAATGCGGATGGAGCTCATGCCTTCTCCAACAGCAACCTCACGGCGTAACACATCCAACGCACGAAGAGTAGCCGCTGCGCTCATTGCACTGACTCCACAGAAAGGTAGTCCAACACGTGCATCAGCAGCAGGGAGACAAACAATGATGGACTTCCGTCCACACGCACGCTGTGCATCCGCGCGGAGTAATGGTAGGAGTGCTTGAAGTGTCTGGAGAGGAGCAAAGTGCGTGGAGAGAAGGTGCGGAAGATATGTACTTCGTAAAGATAGCTGTTCAATGGGGGTCGGTGCCGTATGAATGGATGGAGTCGGGAGTGTGAGTAGCGATATTATGGAGTGGAGGAGGGGATGATAAGGGGTAGCTGCATATGGGTCGCCAGCAGCTGTAATCGGGAACCGTCGAGACAAAGTAGATGCGAGCGACCGAAGGAAGATCGGAATCGTGCCAGGCTAAATGATCTTTCATTAGATGGACCTGGGGAGCAGGGATCGACAATTGCACACCTCATTAGGGTCGAGGACAAGAGCTCGGACATAGCCATGTCCTTTGCCTTCAATGTTACTGACAGCTTCCGGTGTAGAGACGCTGGTGATAACGATGTATCCCTTCTGCTCAAGTTCGATTATCAGAGGGAGGCCCAGTGGGTGATCACCACCCAACACGACTAGGAAGTTATCAGAAATGGAAAGGCAATATAAGCGGGTGGTAGAGGTGCTTACCAATGACCTGCCGTCTCTCGGGAGTGATAGTAGTCGACCGAACTCTTCTCTTATGGGCATGCGTGATACGGAAGGTAGTGTAGCCAGCAAGTAGGCCAGCCCCAAGAGCTGTTGCTACTATGCTGGAGCTCTTCCATGGGTGTTCTATAATCCAATCACCAGCCTTCTCTACGAGAGTCCTGGGGGGTGGTGGAGGAGGAGGGGGTGGAGGAACCTCGAATGCCCCGAGACCGGGGACATGGATATCAGGGAATGAAGGAAGACCAGGTGGCCCAAAGCGGGAGATATCAACCCAAAGACGGTGAACGGCCTCTCGGATGTTTGGAAAACCAGGCGAGGCGGCCGCCAGAGAATCTGTCAGAAAGTTTTCGAGAGACTGGAAGTATTCCTCAACTTCGTCAGTTGAGGGAATCATTGCTGGTCGGTGAAATTTGGCAGGGGAAGAGCGTAGAGATCACAACCAAAGCCCGAGAGCGCAAATGCAAGCCCTTTGAGAGCTGGCAGAGCGACTTGTTGCTGATTCGTATCGATATCTCGGATTCTGCCTCGTGGCTAAGTATAGGGTCTACGTGCCATTCGGAAGTTGTTGTCAATAAATGTCAAGCCAAAAAATAATTATTTGCACAAATATTTTTTATACTCTAGCTACTAGAAAAAACTCAGATAAAGAGTATACCACGGAAAGCTGTCCACCACCACCCCCGGTAAAGCGCACCCCAACCCTCCTCCTGAATGATCAGCCTCGCGCAACTGATGAGTCCAGTATATTCATCTCTATCAGTCCTGAGTCTGAGGGGCAATAACTGATGAGTCAAGTGGGCCACGGAAAACATTAATGAGAGAACTTACCTGACAAGCCTGACAGCTTCAACTGGTAGTGTATCCAGAAGAAGTGTAACTTGCGTTGCCTTTGCTTGGATAGACAATCGAACCACCATAACTTCCAGTGGGGTGAGTACCAGAGCATTAAGGGCGAGCGAGAAAATAACAGCCCCAACCAAGAGAGGAATGTAGGGTCTCATGTCCTCCCACTTCCCAAAGTCCTCCGGAAATTTTTTGACAAACAGAAAGTGGCGTGCTCCAATAGTGCATACGATGTATAAAACCCATGAAGCGCAGGCCGCGAGCAAGCCTGGGATAAAAAATATGCGATAAGGGTGCCTTCTTTCAGTCGGAGAGAGCAATGCATCAAGCGCTCGTCGTAAGGAAAAGGAATGGATGTCTTCCTGAGTTGTTACAGCCCTTGGACACCTTTTCAACACACAAAAATGAACGAATTTCTCAGAGAACGCACCGATTGACAAAGACGGCCTCGATCACGGTTGCGATAATTTTGATGAGAGAAGCAATAGCAATTATGAGAACAGTACTCTGGTCGTACACCCCAAATTGAAGATATCCAATGACCACGATGGATGGGATAGACATTTGCTCCCAAAATACCATGAAACCAAGGGTTGGGACTGTTAGAGATGATTAGAAGTATCAAGAGAGTGAATGTTCGAGGACTTACGAATTCCTTTGTACAATCCGTCAATTCCCTAAGGAACAAGGGTAGTTAGCGTCCAAGCCCCGTGTAAATTTGCACACACCTCTTCTGCGTTGACTTGTTGCAACATGCTTAGCAACGACCGAGGCCGAGAGGCGTGTTGTACATCGTCGACCAAAGGCAATTCTGGAATAGGTTGGATCTTGGGAGTGAAGTTTGCCCGCTGTCTTATGAGTGCTCCCTTTAGTGGAAACAACAACGTCGCAAAGAATAGTGTGTAGAACATTGCGCTGCAATGTCAAGGTGGACTCGTTATGGTGGGTGATTTCCTGGTAGTACAAACCAAGCAGAATATTACGCGTTGATTTTATGCGAGTCTATCATAACTTTCTAAAATGACAAAGACAAGTTAGACCGTAAGGCACGGATCCGCGATTGGCTGTGTCACGTCGCCTGTACGACTGCGAGAGATTGCAAAGCACTGCATCGCGACAACTGTTCCTGAGCTCAGGTTATCAAAATTCGCATATTCAGTAGTCAGGCTGCAGGAGAAGACGTGGTACCCGTACCATCGACACTGGAAAAACATATTAATACTGAAAAGGTTCAGTATAATCAATCACCCCCCTTCACTCCTCGACGGTTGGCAAGGCAAGGAATGTAAAGCATCATGTGCATGATTGAGGCTGTGTGTCCATCTATTGCATGAATTTACGCGAGACTTGAAGCACTGCTTAATGTAAATGCTCGAGAGTGCTTTGGCAGTTTTGGACTTTTCTCCAGATGGTATAACGCCTGCAACCGGTTCATGGGATGAGTTTTGGAGCACGGAATGGACCCAATGAACTGCTTACAACTTGAATACCGAACGCAGTAAACAACTGTTTGCTTGTAAGTTTACAAGCAAACAGTTGTTTACTAGGGGTCGAACTTATGACCTTGCTCCGTCGGAATTTTTATTTTGGGTTTCGTATTTGTATTTGTATATTCGACTTATGTTTGTAGTTGTATTTTATGTAATCATAAACTTTCTCAGGAACAGCATGATGTTCAGTCATCAGGTGACTGACAGATTATATGAAGTGTGTCCTTATTTCTACTTTCATATACCTGCTAAGTGGCAGTATTGAACGATCTATTATGTCAGCTGCAGTGGCAACACAGCCTCGCAACATGACCTTGCGGAGCAAGGTCACCGACTGCGTTCGGTATTCGCCGTCTGGTGAACTTATCTCGCCAATGCAACAGAGAACGATATTCAAATATGGGATAAGCACTATTCAAGGCTCCCGTAGCAATCAGTGCCGAACTTAAAGAAGGCGGCGAGATTGCGTACAATAACACACTACAATGGACACCAGATGGAAAACGTCTTCTCTCGGGAGCACCTCACATTGATCCAACTATACGAGAGTGGGATGCATCCACTGGCAGCAGGTTGGTCCCTGGGAGGGCCATGATAGAGCTCGCATCAGCGACATTGCAATCAATACTGCTGGCACTTTTGTTGCTTCCTCATCCAATGACTCATATATTCGTCTCTGGGAGCTGTTAGAAAGGTCAACAGTTGCTATATTTGTGCACTCTGATCCCGTATTCTGCGTCACGTTCTCCATGGATAGCAAGTACGTCCTCAGCGGAGAAGTCGATAAGAAGATATCAGAGTGGGAAGACCCTCAATGCTATGTGCTGGAGGACAAGCAAGCACCACACCAGGTAAGTTCGCGTTTATTTAAGGTTACCGTCCTTTCATTATCTTATCTCGCGTCTTTTTGAAAGGATAGGGGTACTGAACGCAATGTACGTGACCACCATTGATTTATGTCATAAAATTTGGGCATGTCTTACTCACTCTTGCAGATTCTCGCCATACACACGATAATTCGTGATGCGTGCCTGGAGGGGGACCTGCGCGCCGCTGAAGCTCTCACAAGACAGATCATTGCTACTCCCAACGAGTACACTTCTTATGCCAATCGTTCTTTTGTTATGGCGCAAAAAAGTGACTGGGATTCCGCACTTCGTGATGCAATAACGGCCAGCAACGCTGACCTACCGTGGCCCTCAAATACGCTAAATCTGATCCTGACGTAGTCCGTGACCATACAGCCCTCATTGACAGGCATTATCTCCAAGGGAATCGGCAAGAAGCGAGTCCGAGAGGCAATGACAGCTTTCAACATTGCATCCACGTTCACAAACGGAGATTCCAAGACAAATTACCTACTTTTCTTGGTCAAATTCATCTTACACATTCTGTCTTTCTTACGGTTTTCAGTCCATTGCACTTTCTGGTGCAAACGAACATTGGGATGCGATCATGCGCATCAAAGAGCTAACTTGCGCCAATTCTTCCGATATTGATTCCATTCCTTCCCGGATCGTTGAAGTGAGTATCGTGCCTTCAGTAAACGCCAAGTTCGTACGCTAACAGTATATTTCTGCGCTTCGCATATCAGGCATATCTACGTGTCCAAATGGGAATCATTGCGTTGAAGGGTACACGTTACAAGAAAGCTATCGACCACTTCACTGTTGCTGTCAACGCCAACAATTTCTTTGTGAAAATAGAAATTCTTTTTTAAGTATAGGTGTTTACTGAAGTACGTCAAAAAACACAACTGAAATCCACTACATTCATGCTCAACTGCGTTGTTTGGCAGCTTTCTGAATGGAACCTTAAGTCATTGTCGCAAACCACAATTCAGCAGCGATGTCTTGCGCTTCTCAAGGCTAGTAGGCACAGAGAAGCTCTCGAATTTTACCACTGTCATGGAAAAGAGTGATGAAACTATAAAAACCAGCTTGTGTGCTTGGTTCGGTTGTAAGCTCCATCGATGTCACCCATGCTACAGTTCTTACTTGCGTGTCGCAGCTCCCAAGTAAAAATGAAGCCCCTTTATGCTGCTAATGGAGATGTAACCACCCCCCGAGCAGTTACTTGTACATTCTGACACATAAATCTTTGGGTACTCCTACTTTGACATTACTTTTGCACATCTTCAAGTTTGTACTCGCAACATATGATAGCTTATGGCGGTTCTACAACGTTTAGAGACATTGATCAATTGGCACATGTCACCATTTTATGTAATGGTTGTCGTTTGATTCAAGTGCCGAACCCAAATGTTTTTGATCTCCGAGTGATACTTTCGCAGCCGCATACGGCCCAGCCAGTTTACCTGACTATGCAAATCCTCTCAGTATGTGTAAACGCTGCTGTCACTGGTGACATCAAAGACGTCCTCTGGCCCAAGTCGAAGAAGGAAAACAAAAAAATTTACGACGCCAGCAGGATTTGAACCTGCGCTCGGAAACCGAAACAGATTTCTAATCTGTCGCCATAACCACTCGGCCATAGCGCCTTATAGCTGGTTGTTTACTGTTTAAATACGAGTAGCCTTTCTCAGCTCAGCAAAGAACACTGAGTAGCCATAATTGCATTGAACATGACATCAAGTTGTCTTCTACCTATTACTCTTGCTGCTGTGACGTCAGGCGTATTGCAACGACATTCACACTATTTCGTTAACGTTAAAGAGCACACTCTAGCTCAATTAATTTTGCTGCTGAAATGCAAAGCAGATGAGATTGCTCATTATCACGAGCATGCACGACTCCATGCACGCCATGCTGATATTGAAAATGATTTTCAAGCGCTATGGGCTGACGTTCTCAAAAGGATATCCAAATAATAGTGATAATTTTGGGTGCGTATACTTGCTCTATTCTACAGGAGTAGCGGCATGGAGTAAGTATGATGAGTGCGAAGCGCCTAGTTACCACCGATCTCCTTGGCAAGCTGTTCAGCCTTCGACTTGACGTCCTCGATCGTACCAGCCTGTTTCAGTACGTCAGTGGACATCATAGTGGACCTGAACATATTGTACGCACCATGTAGAATGCAGACTCGGGGAGGTTATCATGTGTACCGGAAAGAATTTCTTTGAAGGAGCGGATAGTATCCTTCAAAGGTACAAGCTTGCCTTCGTAACCGGTGAACACCTGTGCGACTTGGAAAGGTTGTGACATGAAACGTTGGATCTTACGAGCACGCTCGACCTAATATCTTGTCAGTGTCCAGTTTTACATTGTTGTGGATGTGCACTAACCGTCAACTTGTCCTCTTCCGACAACTCGTCCATACCCAAGATGGCGATAATATCCTGGAGAGACTTGTAGTCCTGAAGAATCTTCTGGACAGCAGTAGCAACATCGTAGTGCTCCTGACCAACGATACGGGGGTCGAGCATACGTGACTTGGAATCGAGGGGGTCGACGGCAGGATAGATACCGAGCTCAGCAATGCCACGTGATAACACAGTGGTAGCGTCCAAATGAGCGAAGGTGGTAGCAGGAGCAGGATCAGTCAAGTCATCAGCAGGCACGTAAACTGCCTGCACGGAAGTGATAGAACCCTTCTTAGTAGTAGTGATACGTTCTTGCCTATCCTCAAGGTCAAATTGATGTAATGGCGAGCACAGAAATTGACATACATGCCACCCATATCAGTGGAGAGCGTGGGTTGGTAACCGACAGCGGAGGGAATACGACCAAGTAAAGCGGACACCTCGGAACCAGCCTGGGTAAAGCGGAAAATGTTGTCGATGAAGAGCAGCACATCCTGGCCTTCTTCGTCACGGAAATACTCGGCAATGGTGAGACCAGTAAGAGCCACACGGGCACGAGCACCAGGGGGCTCATTCATTTGACCGAAGACGAGAGCGACCTTGGAGTCACCCTCAAGGTTGATAACACCAGTTTCAATCATTTCGTGGTACAAATCGTTGCCCTCACGAGTACGCTCACCAACACCTATCCAAAAAAGATAGTGAGGTCATTATATGGCGCAACATTCGAATGCTAACTAACCGCAGAAGATGGAGAAACCACCATGAGCTTTGGCAACGTTGTTGATAAGCTCCTGAATCAAAACGGTCTTGCCGACACCAGCACCACCGAACAGGCCAATCTTGCCACCACGGGCGTAGGGGGCAAGAAGGTCGACGACCTTAATACCAGTCTCCAAAACTTCTGCAGTGGTTGACTGGTCAACGAAGGGAGGAGGATCGGCGTGAATTGGGGAGAGCTTGACACCCTTGATAGGACCACGTTCGTCGATGGGTTCACCAATGACATTCATAATACGGCCGAGAGTTGCGGCACCCACAGGAATTTGGATGGGAGCACCGGTATCGACAACCCTTTGACCACGGACGAGACCCTCGGTACCGTCCATAGCAATGGTACGAACAGAGTTCTCGCCAAGATGTGATGCAACTTCGAGGACGAGGCGGCCACCGTGGAAGTCCTGAACTTCCAGGGCATTGAGAATGGGTGGGAGAGCATCGGTCTCGAACTGAACGTCGACGACTGCACCAATAACGGTTTTTACAGTACCAAGGGCACCCTTCACCTCAGTTGCATATGTACGAGCTATGACCCGAGTTGGTTTGATCCGAATGGAATAAAAGACACGAAAAGCAAGTAAGACGCGGTCAGTGAGAAAAATAATCAGTAGCAGACTGCCAACTCACCGGGTTGGGGTGCAGAAGTGCGGGAAGGACGAACAGTTGAATTTTGTTTTGACGCGGAAGGGACAGCGACACGCGACAATGAAGGAATTGCAGTTGCAATGAACCGAGAGTTCTTTGCACTGTTGACTGCTCTCCGTGAGATGCGGGTGACGCCGCGAGTTGTAAGCATTGCGGGGAACGATGAGGACGAAAACGACGACAAATGGAATGTAAGATTTGGGTGCAAGAAATACCCGCGGCAACTTACGAAATTACACCATCCGATAATTACCGATTCACCCTTGGCCAGGCGTCAAGTTCATCAACGTTATAACCGTGACCACGGGGGCCGCCTCACAGTAAGCCACCATTCGCGGTGAGCAAAGGATTCTCGCATGAATCCAAGGCTTATTTTTGTCATTATCCTTGATAGACTCAATATTGACTCGGGCTCTAATGCCGTCCACTGGCAGTCGGCAGTAAATTTCGTCGGTTTAGTTACTAAAGGTGGTCAAGGGACTCAAGGCAGTTACAACTATAAAGTTGACAAAGATACAAGTGCTCGAAGGACTTCCGATTCCTGCAAGAGTTTGTTCTTCCGAACGCCAATCGTGAAAGTGCTGCTTCGTTGACCATCAAAGTTGGAATTTTCGCTCTCTCTAAATTGCAGGTTTAAATGCCCCTTCTGGTGTGGAGCACCTCGGAATGTCAAAGAGCGCGTCTTGATGCTATGGATAACATCAAGACCACAAATCTCCACTCAGATTATTGACTCTGGCCTTGGGAAATCGGCATCTCAATCGGAACCGAACCAATGCTATTCACCTCCACATGTAAAGATCATCGGCAAGTACTATGCGTGTTCTCTTGTGCATTTGCTATTTACCAGTTTATGACAGTGTTGGGATTCCTTAAGTCATAACATTTGGACCTTGTGCTTCGCATTTGACTCGTGCCATGCATTTTTTTCGCAATACTGACGCGCTCTGAGCACGACCAGCCCGGTTTGATTGGTGAACCGGCCGCATCCACCTCAATCCGTTGTGAGGTACGTGTTTTTCGAAGGTTTGGTGATAGATGCAAGATTTATAACGTCGACAAAGGTGCTCCTGATGAAAATGGAAAGTACCCTGCCTGCGACCTTTGAAGGGTTTGAGCGATGGGCCTCGTATGTGTCCATCTAATGAGACCTGACTTCATGGTGTGGAGGCAGCATAAAGATGCACAGTGCGCACACGTAGGCTGGACACCCGCAATCCCTCCAGCATACTCGCCTGAGCTGTACCTGAAACTATAGAACTCCACCAGAGTGGCAGAGGAAACAGCGTGTTTTATTGTGCTAGACACCAAATCATTCGGGTATTTGAACAAGGAGGCCGATGATTGTGAATTCGTTTTCATGGGCAGGACAGCGCCCTGATGTCGAATGAAATAATTGTCATATGTAGGTAGGATTCAAAAATACATACCCAAGTGGAACAAATTTCGCATTCTGCTACATACCGTCCAGTGACGACCAGCTGAGATAGACCTAAGGTGGATCTTTGAGGAAACTGTCCTGATTAAATGTCTCGGGTGCGAAAAGAGGAAAAGAAGACTGCTGTCAATATGTTTTGAACCGGCGCCATCCAAGAGGAATAGACTTCGAATCTGTCAACCACTTAGTCATGAGTCTTGTGGTTAACGTTCGAAGACCTCTTCATTTCCAAGGTGCGACTATACTAGAGAAAAACAATTCTCGGAAAGGTTTCGAACCTGCACCATCCAAGAAGAGCAGATTTTGAATCTGTCAACCACCTGGCCATGAGTCTCATAGTTGAAACGTTAACTCATGACCTCTCTATAGCTCATGTCCGACGTGCTATCATAGGGAAAAACAACTGTCGGGAAGATTTTAAATCTATCGATCACATGGTTGTATGTCTTATGTCGGACGTTTGAAGACCTGTTATCAGCGGGTTAGAATGTGCTACAGAGTGCTTCGTAGCACTCCGTAGTGAACAGCGTTTCCTTGATGATGATCCATGAGCTCACCTGATCCAGGAGCAACGGACTTCGAATCCATTAACCACTTGGCTAAGACTAGCTATGATATGTGATAATCGGTGAGTTGAAGCCAGGCGGGTACGGGTCGGTCCGTTCCGATGTGGAGGCGAGAACGGCAGTAGCTCTTATCTTCGGACATGTCCACAAAGGTTAACGAGAAGAGCGGTAGGCGCACGTCAGTGAGGCTTCATATTTCGTCTGGACGCGAAACAAAAGTGTGATCAAAATGGAAGATAATCCTACGATTGACACACGCTACTGTGACGGGGATGAGAGAAAATCGAAATGAACAACTTGAAAACCTATGTCAGACGACAGCATTACAACATAGTGGAACTACACACCAATATGAATGAACACCATTCTTTGTTCAAGCGGTACTTTCGTCTTCACGGCGTTTGCAGTATGATCAGGCAGCCTTCGCATAGTCCATGACACCACTATCTTCGAAATCTTCAATTATATTCTCGTAGAAAGCTTCGATGTCATGTTTTACGACATCATCGACCACTAACGGAGTGCTGATGAAGCTTTTGAATCCCGAAAAATGGAGTCTAGCTGCAAGGTGGATAATTTCGTCGGGTATCTTATCACCGACAGCAGTATGACACGCAGACAAGAATGCAAACTCAGCATGCGGAGTGTAGTTCTCCATGATATCAAGCAGCGTCAGGGGTTTGTCTCTCAAGGCGAAACGTGAGTTAAAAGGTTGCTTATGGTCCTGCTTTCCATACAAGCAAGGTGCACCCAGGTATTACATTGCAAAGCGTAGGCTGGCCTTCAGCATGAGGAAAGGGCGTACACCACGAACGCACAGGAAGGACAAGATTCGAGATGTTAGTAGATGTGCATGAATGGGAAGCAGGTTACTCACCGAAGGGCTCTTATAATGTACCATTTCTGATTTTCCGATGACTTCCCCATTTCCTAGCGTTCGTCCGATCTCGAAGGATGCCTACATGACCCATGATAATTTGGGTGATGCACTGAGTTTTCTACAAACAAAAAATCAATTGTCAAATCTTATTCGAAAGCGCCCTGGTACGTTACAGTTTCGTCTAATGATAAGACTCCGATGCTTTCTTTTCAGCGTTTCCTGCGGCCGATATTGGGAGATATGTAGATGCCAGCGGGAATACGCTGGGAACTTGTGGAAGAGACTTTGATATTTTTGACGCTGATGACTGTGAGTACAACAAGATGACTACAATAAACAATAAGGTTATATGGAGTGGCTGACCTTCAACCCTGGTAGATTGGCCGTTCAAGCTACCGGCTGTAATGGTGGGGTGAAGGAAAACGACAAGAATTGAGGATGGGCGATGGAAATGAGTGGTAGGAGAACACGGGAGTGGGTGGGGATATAGGGACTGTTATTGAGATTCAGGTGGAGGGTTCAGGTCGTGTATTTTCATGTTGTCGTCGAAGGGTTATTCGGGACGATAGGCTCACTCAGACGCTTGTATGATTGTATTAAGAGTTGAGGGGGCTGAAATATCGCAGAGTTTGTGCTTTAAAGGTGGGGCAACGAAATTGGTAGGACCTATGCCTCGCGAACCTGTCGTCTGATTAAAAATCCATCGAGTTCAAGTTGCGCTGAAGCCTCCACTCGCTGGTTAATATAGCGTAACCAGGTCGATAAACATATATCTATACGGAACCTCGACAGATAACTTGGGGACTCGAAGAATATTTTCGAAACCGCCCCTTTGTGGCAGCAGTAAAGACGCGTCGCGTCAGTATTCCCACGGTGACGCGTTTCGACGCGATTGTACGCTCAAAGTCACTGGTTACTGACTATCATGACAGATACGTTTGTAGCTACTGGATTACTTGGGCCCGGTCCATCGACCTCGTTGCTGGGCTCCTCACCAACCACAGATGGGCTCACCTCAGATTCTGTATTCCTATCGAATGGCCTTTTGGGTGGATTGTGTGTTACCCCGACTCATGTACAACCAGAAGAACGAGCACAGGAACTTGAAGGCGTGGATGAGCCGAGTGCAAGTGAGCAAGCGGGAAAGAAAAACACATTTCAACCAAATGGACTGTTGGGATCACAGGATGTGGACGGATGTGAGTAGACATCGACTCGTGTAGGTTGCTACTGACTCTTAGTTTATCAGCCCAAACCGATACTTTTCCTTCAAGCGGGATATCATATGAATCGCAAGGTCGTGAATTCTCGTGTTTAAACTTCTAGGATTGCTCGTTGACTTGTAATGATCCTCTAGACGATCATTTCCCTCCCATATCCGACATCCTGGGTCTTATCCCAAAGGGTCCCCGCAATACCGTGTCTTCATCCTCCAGATTATTTATCCCTACGCACATACGTGCTCCGCTTCGTGCTACGACATATGACGGGAATGCAATACATATAGCGCGAAAGCGGTACGTAGGTGCAACACAGAAGGCAAGACACGAATACATCCCCTTCCTTCTCTGTACTCATTGTATTCAGACTTCTTCCGCTCCGACACGATTAAGCAGTCTATTGGATGTTCCTGTACACAGACTCAAGGACGAGCTATCGGCTGCTACTGCTTCGAAGTCGTCCCTTTCGTGTGTCTCTTCTGACTACATTTGGAACACGACCTCATATATTTTGGCAGGAAAACCACTACAAAATCGTCTGAGTCACACAAGCCCTCAAGCTCAGTACCAGAAGATACACTTTGGGTTGATCGATATCGCCCTCAAAAATTCACAGAACTGTTAGGCAATGAGCGTGTTGCTCGTGAAACAATGGCTTGGTTAAAGCAATGGGACTGGTGTGTATTCGGTAAGAAGAAGAGCAAGAAGAGGCTACGGGAAGATGACGAGAACTATAACCCTGACGATGAATACCACCGGCCACGAGAAAAGGTAATAGTTCATATAATGCAATACAACGTGCACATTTTTTTATCTGTGACCTTTAACAGCTACTGCTAATATCCGGTCCCCCTGGGCTTGGTAAGACAACATTAGCTTATGTTGTCGCGAAGCAGGCGGGATATGAAGTAATGGAGATAAACGCAAGGTCTGTGTGTCCAACGGAATTTTCGGTCTGGTGCTCACTATCTACAGCGATGCGCGCTCTCCACAGGTCATTGATGAGCGAATAAGACCAGCGCTGGAATCAGGGTCTGCAGTCGGAAGCGTGAAGCCTACGTTGCTCATCATCGACGAGATAGATGGGGCCACAGGAGGCGGTGACAACGTATGTGTTGTGAATGATGATCCTGACTGATCACTGATGCATTTTAGTAGTCAAGTGGATTTGTGAACAAGCTGGTCTCGCTCACCTTTGACAAACCAAAGAACAAACGTAAGTTTCCGCTGGGAATGATGACTCTTGTCCGAACTTGTTTTGGCAGGGAAGAAGAACGACCAGAAAGACAAGCGTCCCTTGCTTCGCCCGATAATATGCATTTGTAATGACCAAAATGCGAATGCACTCGCCAAACTCCGTCCCCATGCTCGGCAAATCCGGTATACGAGACTTGCCGATAGCCATATCGTCAAGCGTCTCCGCGAGATTTGCGAGTTGGAGGGGCTACGATCTGATACTAGGGCTCTGAGTACATTGGTCGGCGTGGCCAAAGGCGATCTCCGAGGCTGTCTCAATACTCTGCAGGTGTGTACTTGGTGCACACACTGCGCTTAAAATTTCTCAATCTCCATAGTTCATCAAATCTCGCAATGATGAGGTAACCGAACCTCTCATTCGCCGTGCTACAGTAGGTATGAAGGAGGGGGACACTACCGTGACTTCCGTAATCAACGAAATATTTGCACCTTTATCCCGAAAACGCGTCAAAGAGCTTGGTATGGGCGAGGAAGAAGAGGCACGATATGTGAACCGCCTAAACCATTCAATTGAAGGATTGAACAATCCAGCAAGTATAGCAAACGGTCAGTGCAAAATCCACGATATCGATTTCATTCATTTACCCAAGGATAGGTTGTTTTGCGCATTATATCAATTGTCACCGGCATGATGCAAACTTGAATCACTACGAAAAGGCTGGCGAGTGGTTGACAACTTTCGACTCCTTTTCATCGGTCATGTATACAGACGGGGACTTCGCGTTGCATACATATTTGTCATATTTCCTAGTCCCTTTCCATCCGCTATTCCGAGAGCGAGGTGAAAAGCGGGTAGAACGAGATAGTTCGGACTGGGATGTAAGGATTTATTTTTTGCGTAGTTGCAAGATATTCATTCCTAGTAGAACTTACAGCTGACGCGCGCCAACGAAGAAATTTACAAGTCGCTAGCAAACGGTATCCGCTCAACTGGTCGGACTGCAGGGGCCAACAGACATCTCGTCACAGGTCAAGTCTTGCAACTCGAATTTGCGCCATTCATCAATCGTATAATTTCCCCTCCTTTGCGACCAGTGAGTAGATGCCAGACTTGCTTACCATCTCTACATTTATATTTCTCAGGTCAACAGTCAAGTAATAAAGCAACAGGAAAGAGCCCTCCTCTTGCGCTTGGTGGAGATTATGGTGTCTTTTGAACTTCGCTTTGTACAAGAGAAGGCCGAGGATGGTCAAAACGTATATAGGCTTGATCCGTGAGTTCTGCATGATGCATTCCCTCGCCAACTAATGATATTCACTCACGCAGTCCAATTGATGTTTTTGTCACCTACGACGGCAAGCGCGCCGAAGATATCGCAGTCTCTCGGTATGCTGTTCGACAGTTGGTCGCTACTGAGGTTTGTGACTTTGAATGAATATGATATCACCGTTCTGACTCGACCCAAGATCGACGCCGCACTCGTCGCAAAGCAAGCGGACGCGGTAGAGAAAGGAAAGGAACAAGCTAAAGCCAACTTCTTCAAAACGTCTGCCTATCTGTCCATTTGGTGTCTGCATCGCTCATTTGACCATCAGATCAAGGAAGGGCGTCAGGGAAAATGTCGACGAAGCTCCCGAGGCTATGGAAGCCATAGAAGGTAACGATGAACTGCGCCGCTTGGATGCTTCCTCTGAGCCAGGCCCCGAAAATAAACGAGCACGCACTTCGGAGAAAGTGGATATTGCAGACAAGGTTAGGATGAATTCGTATCGTGCAGATCATCTGTTGAATTCGCCAACTAGCCCCCTGTGGACTTCTTTGGAAGGCCGATTACTATGAAGAAAGATTTAAGGAGGTCATCGACGTCGAAAAAGGTAGTCCCTGATTTCCGCATTGCGTACAAGCATCTGGAAGGAAACTCGGCGGCTGTTCGTCGGCCGACAAAGGTTTCGTCTTTTCTTTGATCATACCCGGAGTTATTGTACCAGATAGAATCACGTCTATGACACAGTTGACTATTTTGTACAAGGAATATATCAAAGCATCATCCCGGAAATAATAAACACTGAAGCACCAAACAACACAGGCATGGACAAAATGTAACAAGGATGCTGAGGTATAAAAGATATAACAGTCATTAATTAAACTGCGTTAAGACACTGGGAACGAAGGACTGGAAATCCGAAGAGAAGATTTGGGCGGGGCATCGCCTACCAAGGTAACACTTATAGAACATATCGAAAGTCGGAGTTTTGTTTGTCCGTAAGATCGAGGAAGGCTTTGTCCACCCTCTTCTCCACACCCGATTCGTCCATGATGTACACCACGTCATGCTTGCCGTCGGGGGTTTCACGTTCTCGCTTCCTATTTTCACTGGCGAGCATGAAACGAAGGACCAGTAATGCGATGCCAGCAGCAAAATTACAAGATGAGATCACAGCCCATGGAACATGATTTCTACATCAAATTTAGCATTACCCCGTGATGTGCGAGGGAACGAGTTCGTGACGCACCTGGGTTGATACTGCGCCTTCCACATAAACTGACTGACGGCATTGCCAATTGCATATGAGCACAGGACAATGCCATTGGTGGTGATCCCTGTGCAGTATCACTAAGCCTGCGATTAGATACGACAAAAATAAACGGCCCATACGTTTCGTGTGTCCGGATGTTATCGAACTGACCCAACCAAGGAAGATAGTAAATGGCGCAATCGCAAAGACTGGACAATGAAATGAAAAGGTCCGTCAG
This sequence comes from Suillus decipiens, assembly GCA_016695475.1. NCBI lineage: Eukaryota > Fungi > Basidiomycota > Agaricomycetes > Boletales > Suillaceae > Suillus > Suillus decipiens. Next base: position 441,117 of record MU172919.1, on the reverse strand, counting down.
TGCCTTACGTCTCGGGGCGCTTCCGGAATGAAATCATAAAACGTACTTGAAATCCAATATGAGAATAGTAGGCCTATTTTGTTGGAGAACGGAAGTGTGCTAACTAGGATCGAGCCGAGTATCGCGGGAATGTACATTAGTATACCAGCATATGACCTGCCGATGAATGGTTGCGTAGCAAGAACCACTCCCAGCCAGATGGTGAGAACTGCATCATACAGGGAGATGAAAAAGGCATGGTCCAACACAAGGAGAGACGCACTTTCAACCCCACCATCAACACAGCCAAGGAGAGTTGTTTGGATCTCATTGAAACCGAACTGTGCAACAATCAACTGACGTTGATTGGTGAGCTAAGATTATTTAGTATATAGACTCAAGTTATTGAACAACTTCTTACAGAATTCACGATGTTTCTGATAAACACGTGAATGCTTAGATACGCGGAAATGTAATAGTTCAAAAACGTACGCAGACCCTGCAAAGAATGCCATTACCCACGTCTTTGGATCCTTGATGGTTTCGAGGAACCTGCCGAAAAGAGAATGACGTGATGGGTCACGAACGATGGATATTAAAACTTACTGTTCCCTCTTGAAGTGTTTGTTCTCTATGCCACTTTGATTCGCTTGGATCCTGCGAATCGCCGCGACTCTTTCTTCTGAAGTTAAGAACCAAGCGGTTGTGGGCGAATCAGGGAATAAAACCCTTGTTAAATCGAAAGGGATCGATAAGTAATCCGCATGATGATCATACACGCTCACCAGAAGAACACGGAGGTGATCAACGTAATTGTACCAGTAATAATCATGAGCCTTTTGCAATTAGTAAGGTACTGCCCCCGCATGATGTAAGACTGTATAACTCACCATTGCCAGGGCATGAAGGAGGCTGTATGCGTGTGAAGGAGGCCAAAACTAATGAAACCCAAAATGATCACAGCAAACCCGTTCATCAAAACTGAAAAAAAAATGAGACAGAGAGAACGGACAAATGAAGGAGAGCATACACCAATAACCGACACGCCTTGTTTTCTCGGCATGAGTATAGAACATGGATGTGACAATCATGAAGCCGGGGGTGATAGCACCTTCGCACATTCCCAGCAAGAAGCGAACCGCTAACAATGATCCGAAGGATTTGCAAGCAGCATGACATAGTAGAACCACGGCCCACAAAAAGATATTGATGCTGAAATGCTCATCAGGACATGGGAACTACAGAATGCGAATGACTTTTAGCGTACCTCATCCATTTTCCAACAGGAAAGCGCTGCAATGCCAAATTCTGAGGGTACTGAAAACCGAGATAGCTCAGATAAAATATGGTGCCAAGCCAGTCGTACTGGTTAGCATCTAGATGTGCATCCTCGCTGACATGGGGAGAGGTTAGTGAATGGAAACGTGACAACATGTGGGTAACACGCACAGTATGCCCAAGACTGCTGCCTCTGACAGGGTGGTTTTATCCATGAACGTGATCCTATAGAGAGAGTTCAGAGGTAACGTAGGAATTGGGAGTAGGACACTCACAGATACATGACTGCCCATGGGTCTTCATCAGGAGGAGAACAACTTCGAGGATCTCAAAGACTTACTGCACATAAATGGCATAATATGCCAATCAATCTTGGCCCTATGAAAAGCTATGAATAGATAGAGCTGACGATAAAAGAGCATACCTCAACCGAGATGCCTCTTGGGGAGTGAGGGGAATGTCTGTCTCAGCAATCAACTGAGCACCGACATCAACGTCGTAGTTGTGTACGATACTACTAGCTGGATGGGTATTTTCCTCCTTTTTTTCAGAATTGTCGCTGGCTGCGTCCATGATGATGATTGGGGGGAAAGAAAAGGATGAGGATAGACTTTATAAGTCCCTCTGGCTTGCCGCGCGTTTACGGCATTCCTGATCACCGCAGCGATGGATCCAATTGAGGCGATCACGTCTAGTCTAGTTATGCCGGCGGATGCTTTTCATGGACCATCAAGCCTTTCCGTTGTTAGCGGCTTATTTGGGCACGTCGGGTTTTAGCAAGAAGCGCCGAATTTAGAGTTTGGCCTAACAGGCATCCTCCGAGTCCATTGCTTCCTTGTTCTTCACTTCCATCCTTCGCAATCAGAACCTTCGTCCTTTGCCGCGTGTGTCGTGGAATAACTCTGAGCTTACGAAGCTGTGAAGGAGATCCTTTTCGATTTCATTTCGTACAAAAATCTATCTTGAATTTTTAACTATAGTTTCTTCTGTTGAGTCCAGTAGATGTCTGATTCACATTTTGACGGAACCCAACCTGACATGAAAGAGTGGGTTCTTCAGGCGGAGACAGAGTATAGATTCGAGCTCGATCCTGGTAATTCCCTGGCAATCAAGGTATGTTGGTACGCAACCACGAGGCAAATTCATTCCAGGTAGCCCCACACCTTCTGAACCCACTCCTCAGCTGGCTCACGGTCAAGCCGAGGTCTTCGGCGCAGAACTTGCGGAGGGCAAAACATATCTTTTCGGTAGCGAATGTAGGGCCGCAGTCTTCACTTGGCAGGGCTGTACCTTGGAGATAAGTGCTACACCTCCCCCATTACTCACAACTTGTGTTCCTGATCTATTCCCTTCAGCACATTACAGGCCGCCCCTCTACAGAATATGTATCCGAAGAAACCCCTATGGCCGCATATGCAAATGTACACATCGCCTTTGAGCAAATGCGTGTTAGAGCACTCCGTATCGTGCATGGCTCTCCTGCCTCAGATGATGATGCAAATGCCAACGCAGAGCCACCAAGAGTCCTTGTTCTTGGTCCCGAAAACTCAGGAAAGACAACAGTATGCAAAATTCTCACAAATTATACTGTCAGGGCAGGGCAGAACTGGTCCCCGGTATTGGTAAATGTCGATCCGAGTGAGGTGAGCATCCGAGGAACATGTCCATCTTTCTTGTGTTGAATCACCAGTCAGGGTGGCTGGGCAGTTCCTGGAACAATCTCAGCTGCCCCAATTCGCAGTCCTATAGCTACAGCATCACCCGCTAATCCTCTTGGCTCTGCTGCTACATCAGCTCCTACCGCCCTCTCTTCGAACGCGTTGATACCGTTAAGCTATTGGTACGGACATTCAGAAACTAAACGCAACCCAGTTCTACTAGACCGACTTATCCGAAATCTCGGAGAAAATATCAGAGAAAGAGATGACGATGATTCTGAGGGTGCGGAGAATTAGTTTCTGTTTCAAGCGCAGGACAATCAATGATCGTGGATCCCCAGCACGTGTGTCGGGTTTAATTGTCGACACCCCATCATCTTTTGCATCAAGTTCGGGCAGCGCGCCAGACAACAGGCATACGCTCATAAAAGCATGCGTCGATGCTTTCAGAAGTGCGGTTTATTGAATGCATTGGTACTTCACCTGACGTTATGACAGTCAATGTAATTCTCGTGGTCGGACACGAAAAATTGACCGTTGAAATGCAACGGCTATTTGGCAACCGGCTTACAGTGGTCAAGATACCAAAGTCAGGAGGAGTATGTGCCCTTGTTCATCCTGTTTAATTTCCTCACAACACCTGACCAGGTCGTTGAATTGGACCATAGTTATCGGGAACGCGTGCACAAGTATCAGTTGCATACCTACATGTACGGCCAAAAAATAGACCCGCCCCCCGGTATAACCTCCGCAATTGTTGGAGGTGAAGCGGTGGCAGACCTCGTCCTTTCGCCATCCTCATGTGTCGTCAAATTTGAGGATTTAACGATCTATCGCATCGGTGCTGGTAGGCAAGGTTTCTGCACACATCAACACGTGGCTGATCTTCGAGACCGCCCGCCGTAGAGAGCATGGCTCCTTCTTCCGCATTGCCTATTGGTGCTGCACGCATGTTGTCCGAGATGCAGCCCGTGCTTGTTGATCCTGCGTCCAACAGCTCGGGCCTACTTAATTCCATACTCGCCTTACTTGCACCCTTCAACCCGGATGAGTCCGAGCGCTATGATGAAGAAATTTTGGACCTGAGTGTGGTTGGTTTCCTTGTTGTGTACGTCTTCTTGCACCTTATTGCGTAGTTCCCAATTTTCTTTTCTTCTCTTATAGCATGCATCGCTTACTCTTGCTTTGTCCGTTTAGTACCAGCATCGATGTTCCTAACCGGAAAATGACGATACTTGCGCCCAATCAAGGATCACTTGTCGGCAAGACAGCTCTTCTGGGGTCTTTCGATTGGCAGGAATAAAGTCGAACGACAATTTCGTGGGATCATCCTTCGAGAATTCTTGCACATGGAGTCCTTCACCAGACAAATGGCTGAGGAGACTCGAACGGTACGTTTAAGGTGCCCTGGATCTGCGAGGGAGTTTGCAGGGCGTAGCCTTTTCTCCATCACTTCAGCGCAATTGTACATAATATGGTTCCTTGCAAGATAATGAACTGAAATATTGTTTCCACAAGGAACGTCACGATCTCTACAGTTCCGAACGGTCTGATTTCAGACTGGAGCACGATGGGTCTATTCGAATATCAGTTACTAGGTACCAAACTTTCTCTACTAGTAACTAAGCTTCATCCGCTTTTCTCATGACAAAAGGCGACTTCCTCTTGCTATTGCATTAGCAAGACTGAAGCAGTATCCAAAGTTTGAGCTGCCCTACAGAAATCCTGAATATCGGGTACGAATCAAATTCTTGCATCATTGCTGCGTGGTTCAGTTTTCTTTTGCCGCCACTGCACCACACTCTTTCTGTGTTCATTCGACGATACTTCACATAGCCAAGGATCAGTTGTGGCACACTCTAAGATCATGTGATTGGCAGAAGTGAACAAGAGTTCATGGAACCATACTCTGAGGCTTTGTTCTACATGACATATCGTAGAGAAAAGAATTAGACGATGGATGAGATGAAGGATGATATTGCAATACAGTGTTCTGTCCAGTCAAAGCCTAGACAAGTCCCGACCCCACACGCCACTACGAATACAACCGTCAACCACCTGCATCAGCTTTGGCACGAATAAAAAATGTAAAGCTCATACCGAATAATCCAGTCCATCATTAAGAGAAATCGTGTTCTGGCCGAAACCTGCTCGCTCCAGTAAACGCTTCGCCACGCGTACATGGCAATGAGGCCGCCCATGAACGACAGATTGCCCAGATCGAAGACTGCAGCATTGCCAATATACGCGAGACTGCCGAGATGAGTATAGCGGAATGGTACGGATACTGCCTCGTCCAGGTCTTGTATGCCGTTCGCCTCGAGGACTTCTCGCTTCTTCGCTAACTGATTTAGCTTCTTGCCGAGATATTTCCCTTGCTGAGAAGCCACTTGAGCAGTCTGGACAAGGACAATACCAAAGTCAAGGTAATCGTAATGTGACGTTTAAACTTCTGAACACGTACGGCAGGAAGCGCTGTTATCTTATTTCCAATTTCTTCCAACAGTTTGCACAGTTCATTTAAAGAAAGACTGTTGTCTGCGTCTGAGTCATACAAATCGAACAAAGTTCGGACCTGAGTGGAAGGATGGATTCAATAAGGCCTTCTTAGAACATGCACGAAGCCGACCTTCTGCAACTGCGACTCTGCCATGGGTATACGGTGTTTGATCCTTGCAACTAGTAACTGTCAAAACAACGTTTCACGAAAAAGGCCACCAACATACCCATAAAATCAAATTCATCAAAGTCGATCTTACCATCTTTGTTCTTGTCGGCCTCATCAACCAACTCTAGCAGGTGGCTCACAACGGACGTCTCGATCTGGACGCCATGAAGTCCACACTAAGCACCCGAAACAGTATAAATAGACGTACAGTTGCACAATCTCCAATAGCATACACATCGCCCAATGGTGCACCTTTGACACGAAGATGGGCATCAACTTCAATGGCTTTCTTGTGTACTTGATTAGGCAATAAGGCAGAGACACGACGGGTAAAGGGATTCATTGCAATGCCAGTTGACCACAGAACAAAATTGGTCGGAATCTCATGAGTGGTAATCGTCCCATCCAGAGACCGTACAGTGTACATGACGTGATCAGGGTGGACGGCACTGACCCTAGCAGAAGTGACTAGGTCAACGTTATCACGACGAAACTTTTCCTTGTGGAGTCGCTCAGTTAGAATGCTTTGAAGTGCCCTCGACAAGTTATGCATACCTCGGCATATTTTGAGATGACTTCCGAATACTGCGCACAAAGTAAGGTTTGTATACTTTTTAGGCGGTTTCACGCACTGTGTTGAGAATATGCTCGCGCGACTGGATTACGTGGATAGAGACTTCCTCCCGGCATATTTTGGGGTACTATACAGTACAAGTCAGGTACAAGTCAAGATAAAACGACTGCAAAACATACGTATTTTACGATGTCTTCCTGACAGAAATCGTAGATTTCCTGCATTAAATAATCATTTTTATCAGATCTGAACATATTTTGGCAGCGATAAACATACGGCTGCTGTCTCGACGCCTGTGGGGCCACCTCCGCAAACAACGAATGACAATAAACGCTTGCGTTCTTCAGGGGTTGTGGTAGGAAGACTAGCCGTCTCGAAATTGTCTGAAAAGCCACAAATGAATGATAGAAGCACGGACCGAAAGGGTCTTACCGAGAATCCGTCGTCGGATGGCTTGCGCATCCGATATGGTCTTAAGTTGAAAACAGTGCTCCAGACCCTGGATGCCATGCGTACTGGAAGTTGACCCGCATGCAATAATTAGTTTATCATAGCTATAAATGGCCATCAATGATGTCAATTAACATGAGCGTTTTGACAGTGGCGACTTACGGAAGATAAACACGTTTGAGCTCGCCAGTCGAAGCTTGAGTTTCCAGTTCCAGTAACCGCTCAGACATCACAAGGTCAATAGCCTTGGCGTCTACGAAGTGGCCGCGAAGATGCGCTACGATCTTGCGTAGGGGCTCAACTAAACTGCGAACTTGGACTGTACCAACAGCAGCCGCTACGTGCATTCAGTTAAACTTGTAAAATGCCAATCTCGCACTTACTCACATGGTAAAAGCGGGGTAAATGTGGTGAAGGTTTCTGGCGACACGACGGTCACGTGCCAGTCACCAGGAGATAGTGTTTGCAGGACAGAAACAGCCTGGTCGAAATGTCCATGTCAGCGATAGCACCAGTACATCAAAATTCATTCATTACCCCCCAGCCTCCTCCTACAATCACCAACTTCGGTTTGTCCAGAAGTTTCTTTGCTTCATCATCCTCTACGTCATCCACAAGTGCTCTTACAATTGGGAGGTTCTTTGGACCCCCCTGCTCTGGATGAAGTGCGAGAGGTAACACTGGTACGCGGTGGACATCCTTGTTCGTATAAGTAAAAGCGTCATGAATAAATATGCCTGCGCCTAATAACAGAACCCCAAACGTCGATGAAAGTGCCGCAAGTCCGGTATATTTTGCTACCAATAGAATACGGCTAAGTAAACGGGATCTTGGAAGAGGCTCAGTTGGTATCTGCGGCCTTGGCCTTGAGGATTTTGGTGGTACCAGTGCATCTGTCGCCAGTGGCCGACTCCGAAGAAGTCTGAGAAAAGGTGGTCGTATTCCAATCCCTAAGTAAACGAGTCTAGCCCTGCTTGGCTTGCAGACCCGTGTGAGTTGATACATCTTAGGGAGAGCGTCGCTCTTGAAATACCCACTATGTCAGGACTCAGCCTGTGTAGGTAGGGGCACAAGATGAATCAGTGGTTTGAACGTGAGTTGGATGACGGTGACAATGAGGTGAGGAACGGTTATTACTAACTACCATAAACATAATAACATAACCGGTGTGACACTAATGCATATACCTGAGTCATCCAAGTTATTCATAGCAGGCTGTATGTATAATACATATGCAATTGTTCCTGCTTCAACAACGCCTTCTTGCCTGACATGTGTCGAGCACTCGTGAACAATTCCAACGTCTCCCAGTTACACATCAAGCACGGATTTGAATTGCTACGATAGGGTACAATGCGGGATATAAGTTGTGATAATGACGAAGATGGTAGTGTAGAACCAATGGCACAGAATAAACAATGATCCTCAATGCAAACCGAGGAATCTCCGTTAGTAACAACGTCAGGTTCGAGACTGACAATGATTGAATAAAGATTTAAGTTCGTCCGAGTGCCAGAGATTGTCAGGCAGCAATGCGTTCCAGCTCTCTGACGACTTCAGACATAGTTGGGCGATCATTAGGCTCATGAGCCCACATCCGCTCGAGAAGGTCTATGATGTCTGGACACCATTGTTTCCGCAGGCCTGCGGTAGACGGTCTGAGTATCTTTCATCAGTGTGAAAGATAATTGTATTTCAAGGTAACAATTCACCTCTGGCGTTTCGCTCCAACGATATCGTAAATGGCATGCTCGTTCATTCCCTTAAAAAGACTTGGTACTGAGACAGGAAGATAATGTTAATATGCTCACCTCCCAAGGGAACTTCTTGTTAGGTACATGCCATTGGAACATTTCCCAGTACACCATAGCGCACGAAAAGACATCAACTTTGTGATTGTATTTGGGATGCGCATGCCAAAGCTCGGGCGCTTGCCAGTTAACAGTGCCAACTAGACTGCGAACCATGGACCGCGTGGACTGTTTCACTTTAGCCAAACCAAAGTCTGCAATCTTCGCTGTGCCACGAGACGTAATGAGGATATTGGACGACTTGCAGTCTCTGTGGATGACGGAAGGCTTGCGCATATGAAGGTACTCCATGCCACGCGCAATATCCAGCATAATGTTCAACTATGAGGAAGATGCATAGGCAAGAAGAGAAAAGGAATGTAAAGCGTACGTACAACTTTTTTCAGGGACGGAGCAGGAACATTGCGAATGTAGTCGAAGAGATCACCATTTGAGCAAAGTTCGCTGACTATCATGACAGGTGTCTCGCGCGTGTTCTCTGGTATGCTAACACCAAGCTGTAAAGCAGTGTAAACCACGACTTTGACATTGTCTCGACGGGAATACTTACGAAGCGAACTATATTTGGATGATCAAAGCCACCGAGAAGCTTGAGTTCTTTGATATCCACTGCAGCGCATGTTCAAGACGTGGAAGCCTCATGGATAGAAAGTGCGACGTACTTGAATTGAGCTGATCTCTAAATTCTGCAATGGCAACCCGCCTGCCCTTAAACTTACCGATAAACACATCCTTGAAACCCCCACTTCCAATCTTCTCCAGTTTCGTGAGTTTATCGGGCGGAATTTCTCGATCTTCTAAACCTAGACTTTCGAGATCCAGTTCTAGCTCTGGCTCTGGTTGAGTTGTGTTCTCGCCCGACAAAGGAGTGCACGGTTCGTCTTGATGAACTCGATGGGAGCGCAAGAGGACAGGAGGGGTATTGCTTTGGCTGCGGCTCTTGGTCTTTCTCCGGCCATTAGCACGGTGATGACCAGTTGACGGTGGACGAATGGTGCCTGTGGAAGAGGGCGAAGAGAATTCGCTCGTTCGTTGATCTCGCCACTGAAGAAGCGACCGCGCGAGTTGAGGCTTTGTACCAGCAACATCCAGATCCCGAGTCTCGCACATTCGGACAAGATTATCACGACGCATACGGAGAAGAGTCTTCTTGGTGGCCACAGCAAGATCGACTATAAGACCTGTGTGAGAGACATAAGAAACCAAGAAAAAACAAACCCACAGTCATCTCCGTCTATGGTTTCGTCAATCTCCTCAGCCTCCTCGATCTCCTCCCCTTCAGCATCGATGTCAATATCCTCGGCCTCTAGGTCAACCGACTCGCTACCGTCTTGCTCCTCGTCTTCGCCCGACGCTTCCTCTTGGCATTCTTCCCCAACCACCTTCCCATTGCGGAGCTTGCGTGGGGTAGTTGTTGGCAGAGGTGACGTACTTTCCTCCACATATACATCATCGTCTCCGTCTGCATCTCGGCTATCCTCTGATTGCTCTGACTGTTCATCATCCATGCTCGAGCCATCCTCGTTCACGTCTTCTTCAACTTGTTCCTCATCAGCTTCCTCTTCGTCATCACCTTCCCCTCCATCGCTTGGGGGAGTATGTGTTTGTAGTCTGCGCGGGCGAAGACGTCTTTTCGCAGGCGTCGCTCGACTTCGCATGGGCGGCGGAGTAGGAGATGGAGATGAGATAAGCTCATCGACCTCTTCCTCGTCCTCTAAATAATTTTCTGCCTCCTCCCCTCTCGAAGTCTGCCGTCTAGCCCTTCCACGTTGCTTTGGTGTATCAGATTCCTGATCATCGCTAACTCCACCACGTTTCTCCCGACTTCGCAGCCGACGAGGACTGGGTGAGCCCGATGCAGTCTTCTCTTCCAGCTCAGTGAGATCGGTAAGCTCGCTCTCCTCGCCCAATGGAGCAGATTCAGCGATCCTGACATCTTCACTGAATTCGACTTGTTTTCCCTTGCCCTTGCTCCTAGTGGAGGGGCGAGGAACGACAACCTCGGCGGATACTTTACGAGTACGCAATCTCGTAACAGGAGGGGATGGAAGCTGATTGGAGGAACTTGGTGTGGGTGAAGATCGGCTAGATGTAGACCTGGTCGTCCGTCGTCTGAGTGAGACGTTAGCGCACCGAATTCAATTCTGAAAATTCGACTCACGCATGGGTGGCAGCACCATTGGTCTTAGAGGTGACCGGTAGCTCGTCGGGGTATGAGTGACTGGCATTGATATGACCAAGAGATAAACTACGTGTTTTCAAGAAGCGTGAATTCGTCTGGTTTGTAGCCAAGTGAACTGTAGCACGGCGCCGCAGACCTGGAGGAACTCGATATCCGGTTCCAGCGTCCGTTTCCTCACCGCCTGCTGCGTTTCCCTCGTCCGAGGAACAGTCGCTCGCGTCCCGGCCTGGAGGGGATGAGGGTGGTAATGACACGATATCGTCTCGCACTGCAATGATTGCCTCTGCGAGCTCCAGCTTTGTGAGGTTATGCGGATCGTCCGATAGACCCGCTGCAGTGTACAACTGAAGAAGTTCGTCTTTTCGACGACGTTTAAGCTGGCCCAAAGATGCCTCATTTATCAGGAACTCATCAGCTGATAGTAGATTTGAAAAAAATCAGTGCATCAGAAGACTACAATGGACAGGGACTTACACGCTTCTTCATCACAGTCAATTTCGGAAGCGTCAGACATATTCCAGCGACCAGGAATATCAACTTCCATATCACTAAGGTCTTCGCTGGATGAGTCCCGGATCGGTGAAGCTTTTAGCTTCTTCAGTTTCGGAGCCCCACGCGCGGGCCGACCGCCAATGTTTTCATTAACCGACGCGACGCGTTTCCTTTTCGAACCAATAGGAACGTCATGATTTTGGCTCGCATCTCGAATGCTGTTTTTCATCAACAGATACTGACGGGATGGCAGCCGTCGCAAATTGGGCTGCAATGTAGCCAGTATGGGACGCGAATCAACGGTAGTGTCTGAAGATGATGGTGGAGACGCGCCCACCGCGTGGGAATTAGCCGAGGAACGCTGGAATCTGTTCACGAAAGCAAGAGCGCGTTTGGCAGCGGAAGTATGGCGGAGTGAGTACTGCCTACGCGCCAGATTATTGCTGTTTGGAGGAAACGTGATTCTATGTGGTGAACGACGCTGAACCATGTCCACGACAATAAGAACTGGTCCAGTCTATTGGATCTATTGTCACCAACCCTTAAGAGGAGGTCGTTGAAAAGTGCGAATATCCAGTTTGTTGAAGAAATTAAGGTGCAAATGCAAATGAGAATCGGTCAAAGGACCTCTCGGTCGTTTTAGCAGTCGTCGTCGTCGTCGTCGGTGTTGAAATCACTGGTTCTGACACAGTTTCAACCCCTGCCACAATATCAATAAAACCAAACAACTGGTGGCGTGAGCTTTATGATCAAAATAACATTCACATCCAGCAGACTTGTCATCTACATACTTACTACTACTAGTAGTCTGCTGGTACTCTGATGAGCCATCAGAATACGGGAGAATGTGATTAGATAGCATAGCGAACAGGCAATAGGGTGGTAAATGATTAATAATTAACATACTCAGAGTCAGAGACTAGATGAGAGTTCTTGATGTGGCAGTTTTTGACATCCCCGGTTAGCGGGCCGCCGATCAAAGGGACAGCTGAATCGAGCTTGGTGTACTCCGCTGACAGCGACCTCCTTACCACCGCATACATAAAAAATCCTGCTGTTCTTCAGGACAGGACAGATTTTCGCTCCCTCCAAGTTTCCTTTCCACCTTACATCGAGTCAACTGCAGGATGCTCCTCAAATTCTTAAAGTCGGATATCCTAAACTCAACTCTCGTTTATCCCGAGACTGGTGCTCTTGGATATACTATCCTTACCAGGTCCCATTTTATTCGTAACAATGACAAGGATTCAGACACAGAGAGCGAAGACGAAAATGGGGAAACTCGCAGGACAACTATATATAATAAACTAGGGGAAGTCATCGCCGAGATCGGATGGAGGGGCAAGCAGCCAATAGAGATTGTTATTAACAAGGAAAAAATCGTCGGAGCGAAAGGAATGTTTGGGTGCTCGAGTGCCATACTATCGTATGTTTCCCTCACCTTCATATCCGCACGTTCTCAACACCACAAAGTCACAATGTCCTTGGTATACCTACACGCTTCGACACGGAATACTTCTGGATGGCAGCACCAGATGCACTAACTGTCTGTGCTTTCCTTCAAGTCCTGTGTCACTGCTGAACATTACACAGCTTCTTGACTATGATTCAAATCAGACAAAAGGCGCTTTCCACACCAATAGTATGCGTGTGGGCGAACGCTTCATTGCCGCTCCAATACCCAGTCTAGGACATGACTATCTAGAGTTTGAAATGCATCCCCTCGCATCAACAGAGGAACTCCTCGGTACATCTTTTCTCCTTTTTTTAGCTAGTGTCATTTTTGATATCGCTTCGCAGTTTCATTCATCCTAATGGAAGTACTCCGCCGAAGTCGCTTCAATCTTCATGCAGACTCATCAGATCGTTCCAAGCTCTGGCGGAGTACACCCCTCGTCAATTGGGGCCGACGATTACGACGCGGATCTATTTGACCTGTTTTCCTTACTTTTCATCGCTTTTCTGTTGCATCTATCTGCTTTCTTCCCTGCATCTCTTGATACTACACTGTTTGTCATTAGTTTTGCTAACATCGCTCGTTCCTGTGTAGCTCTATCAGTCCTATCCTATTTCGTTCAATCTTTTGTATTACCTCTCTGGCGTTTGATCGCTCTTTCAACATAACACGGTACTGGTGCTGAGAAGGATGCCTTCCATCAGAGGTATTGTATTTATACCTGATAGGCTTGTCGCTCATTATCGTATCGATCGTCTTGTGTAATTTTTAGCTCTCCAATATGAAACCTTGTTGGGTGTCGTCTCTTCTCACTACTGTGCTAGACATTACATATTGACACTCGCCCAACTTTTGGGAGCGGACATCGAACCGAAATCTCCCGTGTCTGTTTTTGGTACATCCTTTTGCAACCACCAATAAGTGAACAAAGGCTATGATATAAATGGTGAGCTTCTCACTCTACCGTCCCGAAATTAAGCAATGTGCTTACAGAGGATGCTAGTACAAACTAAATTTGAAGGCCCCCTGACGTGTGCGCCTATGTACTGCTTCTCCCGTTACATGCGGTGATTAATTTCTATGGTCATGACAGCAGGGTTTTCCATAAGCTGCAAGATAGTACGATATTCGGCGGAAAGTCGCTATCTATGCCAATTGATACGCCCACAACGGTCAACCAATGTTTGACTCCCACGAAGTGCTTTTCTCAGTTGGAAATGTACACATCCAGCACATCTTTATCAAAAGTTCTTGGGTTTCCCCCCTATCGTGACGGCACTGTATGATTATCTCGATCCATTCAAGTATTCTACGCACCCACACACAAACAGCTTCCTCGGTGCACATATGCCGGACCTTTCGGATACTGAGTTATGAAGCTCACAAACACGTTGTAATATCGTCACGGATACCCCCGGCGGCTTAGAGATTTTCAAGCGAAACTCGGGATGTTACCTGGCCTTAGGTTCTCGCTCACTCATCACTACAATTAGCTTACAACCATATTCCAGCTACCATCGTTCTTGCCTGCACAATCAAATGGATCAACCCTTCACTTGTCAGGCAGACTTCATCTGCTTGACATGATGTTCAGCTTCAACTCATCAATATATCTTTACTAATCTTCACCAAGTGGTTAACAGATTCAGAATCCGTTCTTGGTGCAGATTCGAAACCTGGAGATAATAGTTTTTCTTTATGGTTGCACCTTGGGCATGAACTCATGGAGAGGTCCTCGAACGTCGACTATAAGACTGATGGCCAACTGATCGGCACATCAGAAATCTGTTTCTACTGGTTGGTGCAGGTTCGAAACCTGCCGATAATATTTTTTCTTCATGATCGCCCCTTTGCATGAGCTCATGGAGAGGTCTTTGAACGTCAAGTATAAGGCCCCATGGCCAAACCTGGTCCTCTTAGACGATGCAGGTTCGAAATCTCGTGACAAATGTTTTTCTCTGTGATAGCACCTTAGGCACGAGCTCTTGGATAGGTAAAGACACAAGTACTCATGGCCAAGTGGTTCACAGATTTGAAATCCAATCCTCTTGAATGGTACAGGTTCGAAACCTTCCCGACAATTTTTTTTATTTACGATCGCACCTTGGGCATGGATGAAAGGATCTTCAAGCCTAAGACCCATAGCCAGGTGGTTGGCAGACTCGAAATTTGTTCCTCCTGGACGGTGCAGGTTCGAAACCTTCCCAATAATTGTTTTTCTCTATGACAGCACCTTGAGTATGAGCTCACGGAAAGGTCTTTGAATGTCAACAGTAAGACTTATAGCCAAGTGGTTGACAATTCCGTTTCTCCTCGATGATGCAGATTCGCAGACGTTTTTAATCTTGATAGTTTTCTTCATCTTAGCTGGTCGTGGCTGGGCAATACCATGCAAAGATTCGAAATTTGTTTCACTTGGATAGTGCATATTCGAAGCGCGCCTACGACATTTTTATTCGACATCAGGGCGCTGGCTTGTTCGAAACCTTCAGAGATTTCTGTCCGTGACGAGGAATTCACTTTCAGGCCTTGTGAGGATGATATCAGAAGCATAAACGTACATGCCACCTTGAGATCAGGAATTGGTGCTGCGCACCACCACAATCTTATGATTAGTCCCCGACAAGGTTTTTGATAAAACTCAACATGACACAATATTCGTTGGCAAGTTATGACCTCTAAGAATATACAAACTACCTCTAGATTTTTATCCTGACCATCACTCGTACACATTCGAGACCGCGTACATCTTCGTGGTGGACACAGGCTTCACCGGTTCTTCGCCATAAATCTTCTTCACTTTGTACATTGTTGAGGAGGGGACATGACCAGCGTCAGCGGTAGTCCCAGAGGCCGGTACTGGAGCCTCAACAGCAATAACACTAGGCTTCCCTGCCTTACTAGCCAGATTGGCCGCGCGCCCATCGGGAATCCGGATGAACTCGAGCTTCCCATCCTCCGCAGTACCGTCAAAGATGAAATAACCCTTCCTCTCAAACTGAATAATATCCCCTTTAGTGAGCGTGGTTACGTTTGCGTCTGCAAACGCCTCCTCCCGGAACTCGCTCACGGGCGTGACGAAATCTTTGACATCGTCTGTCTCCTCAAGCTTCTTCTTCGTAATCAGGTAGTCATAATCAAGGAGCGTCACGTCGATTAAGGGGTAATCTTTGGATGGTTGTGCAAGCCAAGTAATCTTTTTCTTCGTCTTGCGGAAATCGCCCTCAAGATGGAGATCCATCGTGAGGGAAGTGACTTCGCCCGAGGGGCCCGTGGTCTTAGACCGGACAATGGCATTTCCCCAGTCCATCAACGTTATCTGATGCGATCAGTGCGGATCAGGCTTGTCTTTCGGCTATCGTTGGTATGACATACCTCCTCTTGATCATCAAAGGAAATGGCATCTTCCTGCTCGACAAGGATGGTAGACGTAAATACAGTCTTTTTCTCGCCGATATCTGGATTCTTCTTATGCCGTGGTAGAGTCTTCATCTCGGGTGCAAGGGGGCCGCCGTTGATGGTTACAAAGACACTGTGAACGACTGTGTCAGCTTGCAGACAGGAGTTTGGTATTGCTGATGACGGCACCTATTCTCCTTGACAATTGCCCAGAACCGCGGAGCAACGGGATCAATTACTTTCTTGTTGATGGCCCAGATCATATCCCACTCAAGCGACACAATTGCTTGTGAAGGCCCCTGAGCCAACATGAACTGTGACAGCGCATCCACGGTTAGCCCGCGTCTACGGATCCCTGCCGCAGTTGTATCAGAAACAGCCTTTCGCTCTACACCCGACAGAAGAACTAACCCCGAATGGTTGGGAAACGTGGGTCATCCCAACCCCCAACTATTCCGTTGTCCACAAACCAGTGCAACTTCCGCTTGGACAAAAGTGTATAGATGAAATTGAGACGACTGCAGAAGTGTTAGAAGTTTTCAAATGCAGACCTGACAAGAGTGATTGACCTGAAGTCCCAGATGTCAACACTACGCATGCCAAGGGCTTCGATCATCCAATGATATTGCGCATTTCGCTCACGGTACTCGTTTGTTCTGAGGGCATGGGTAACTCCCTCAAGGGAGTCCACGATTGGACACGCGAAATCGTAGGTGGGGTATATTTTCCACTTATCTCTGAAAGATGGATCAATATTCGGTGCAAATTAGAGTAGATGGCTCCATACCCAGTTCGGTGATGAGGGATTAAGTTACACCGGTAAATAACGGGGTCACGCAGAGCTTTGTTCTGATTGTCCACGCTAATTTTGGCACGGATACACCATCTCAGGCCTTCTGGGGATCCGGTCCTCATCTCCTCAAAGTGCCTCAGGTTGTCCTCGATCGAGTCATCTCGATGAGCAGATGCAACACCTTTGCCTCGTTCCTCGCGCATCTAATTTTTGGCCCAGTTAAAATTTGTGCATGATTCCTAAACTAAAGTTCCGCACCTGCAATTGCTCGGTATCATCAGCGTAAGCTTTACCACTCTTGATGATTTGAATGGCCAATTCGTAAATTTGGTCAAAGTAATCTGATGTGTGGGTCACTTTATCCCCGCGGATGTTCAGGAGCTCCAAATCTTGTAAGATAGTCTCCTCAAACTCAGCCTAGGTGTTACATTATGAAATCTCATAGACTGACGAACAAAACAGGGGACTTACTCGCTCTTTCGTGGGGTTGGTATCATCAAAACGAATGATCATCTTCCCATTGTACATTTTTGCGAAATACTGGTTCAACATCGCGGCCTTTGCATGACCAATGTGGAGGTACCCAGAGGGTTCAGGCGGGAAACGCGTGACGACGAGGCCTTCCTTTGCGTTTTGGAGGCCAAGAGCGAACCCTGCAGCCGTTTTATTTGATCTAGCTTTATTAGCTTTGGCTGCTGTGAGGCTCGCAAGCGCAGCTTGAATGGACTCGAGACTCTCGATGTGAGACATCCACCGAAGAAGATGAACATACTGCTGCCCATTCTTGAGAAACCCGATAAATTTTGGTGCAACTGACTCATGTCAGACGCGACAAGATCAACAATTTAGCTGATCGTACTACCTTTGATTGAACCCCAGATAATAAAATCGGCTGCAGTGATGTCGTGGCCGACGAGGAAGGTGCGATATGCGAGATGGTTATCCAAAGAATCTAGAAGAGCAAGGATATCCGGAATCGCTGTTAATGTTGGCACTGTCTTTGCGAGCTCAAAGTACGTGGCAGTCTATAAGTGAATCAGTTAAACTTGTATGAGTTATATCAGGGTTCATAATGCCTGTGTGCTGTCTCCAGCGAGTCCTCCTGCATTAGCCAAGGCGGCTACAATCTCATTGTCCGCAGAGATCTGTGAACCCTCAAAGTCTAGAAAGACACCGTCTACTGATTCATCGTAGTTTATGTCCACTTTCTGCGTGTAAGTCGCGATGGCGATCGATGCATAAGGAAATGGGGAAGTTTTTGTTGAAAGTGTTATAGACATGATTGTTCAGTTCAGAGAGCAGCGATGATCCTTCAAGTTAGCAATGACTCGGCGCGCTCCCAACAGGATAAATCTTAATCTTATCTACAGATTTTACAAGATTTACCCCTCTCCTACAAGTTGAACTGTGCTAATGATGATACTATTATTACTATGGCACCCTGGCAAGCCGCAGCCTGAGTGTGGTCGAGCTACCATGAATTATCGAATGTGTCCTGAGTCGCTGGGTCCATATGACTCAGTACTAAGTATGTTACATATTTTGGCAGCAAAACTGCCCCAATGATTGCGCCGCGCCACTTACTAGATCACAGTAACAATATTACCATGTTTTTTTTTACCATTTGTTCAAATTGAACCATATCATTTGCACCATCCTCAGGCTGCACTTGCGACTCGTCTCAAAATGCCTACCGCAAAACATCCAGGTGCTAGGGCTGTATTCAATCGTGAATTTCATGCCATGAATACCAATCACTTGTCCTTTTCTTACATCCAGTGTGCCGGAAACTCGCAGTGTCTCAAGCTGCAAAGAGCCGAACGTTCGAGCAGATGTGTATGGCTGCACTTGACATTGCAAAACAATGGCGCTGGGATGGGGATCGAGCTGTCAAACTTGTTGAGAATCTAAAGCAGTATTACCAAAGGCCCGTTTGCAGGTGGTCAAGCCAAAGGCAAGGATTGGTGGGAAAATCTTCCAATATCTGCGAAGACGTACCCATTGAGAATACTCGCGATCACCTTATTCTCAATTGTCCTCATGCGGCAGATGACTCGAACGACTATTTTCGGATCTTGGTGGAATCCAGAGTGTCAAAACAACTTAACAGTTCGCACTTTTGAGACCCTTGAAAAACTTCGTAACAACCATTCCTATCATGTCCACCAGCGTGCACTTGCTGCTGGCCAACCAGTCGATCGAAAACATGCACATATGCACACTCGGAACAATGGTGGCATTGACACGGACCTGGCAATGGATCTCGACACAAATTTCGCATGGACACCTTTGATAAGCCAGAGTCAAGCTGACGTTCAGCAGGTGGGATTTGACTTGAATGGTAATATATCTTGGGATGTGCAGTCTCTGTTAACTATGAAAGCTGTCTCGTCAATGTAATAATCGGTAGTATCAATCATGAATCGTTGTCACGTTGATGCAGTGCGTCTGGGAGTTTTGCCAAGTTTTGCCGATGCCAAGTGCCAGCAGCACCTGGTCAAAACTCAGCCAACCCCAGCACTAACTATATAGTCCTCTGAGCTTCTAGATCTGATGGGGTTTCCAACTGGGGATGCTAAAAAAAGGCTGAGCGCTGAAGTCTGAGCGTTGCTCCGCAGTAACCGTCATGGTCGCATCACCCATTTGTAACTGGAGCATTAAATTAATTACATAAATAATTGCCGAAAGAACTTGAATAAAAGATCAGTGACTCGACCTTGACTGACAGGTTTCTACCAGTTGCTCCCCATCCGATTCCTGCAAATACTTACTTTCTCTTTCATCAAGTTCGCCCATCATGCCTTGCATGCTGTCCGTCTTTTTTTAGATTAATTTTCAGCGCTCTCATTGATCACGACCTATAGCATTGATCCAACTCAAAAGTACAGACCATACGTGCCACTGGTCCTCGACAATCGTCAATGGCCAACCAAGACATTCACCAAAGCTCCCATATGGCTTTCTACAGATCTTCGTGACGGAAACCAAGCCTTAGCATGCCCAATGACGGCAGATCAAAAGCTCACCTTCTTTCGTTTGCTGGTCAAGTGTGGATTCAAGGAAATCGAGATTGCCTACCCTTCTGCTAGCGACACCGATTTCTCATTTGTTCGATATTTGATCGAAAATAATGAGATCCCGGATGATGTGTGGATCCAGGTAAGCATTCGTTCAAAATTACTTGATTTCACCTACTGATATTCAGATCTAGGTTCTGACTCCAGCTCGTGAGGATCTCATTCGAAGATCATTCGAAGCTGTCACTGGTGCAAAGCATGTTATCATGCACATGTATAACGCGCTTTGTCCTATGTTCCGAAACGTCGTCTTCCGTAACTCGAAGGAACAGACAATTGAACTGGCCACCAGACATTCCAAACTTATCAGCGAGCTTGCTGATCAATACTCTGCATCGCATGGGATGAAATTCCGTTATGAATATAGCCCGGAGACATTTACTCAGACAGAATTGGAGTTTTCTCTCCAAGTTTGTGAGGCTGTCAAGACCGCATGGGGCAAGGCTGGGCCAGGCATTGACCGCATCATCTTCAATCTTCCTGCCACTGTTGAAATTGCTCCTCCTAACCACTATGCTGATCAGGTAGGCGCTTTTATAAGAATCTCCATCATGTCCATTCAATATACACAAAGATCGAATACTTTGCCGCTCATATATCTGAGCGAGAAAACATCATCATTAGTTTGCACCCGCATAATGACAGAGGTGCGTCATCGACACATTAAAGCAAGGATATATTTTGAAAAGTTCATGAAGGTACTGCTATCGCTGCTGCGGAGCTCGCAGTTCTTGGCGGCGCTGATAGAGTGGAAGGCTGTTTATTCGGTAATGGGGAGCGCACAGGAAATGTCGACCTTGTGACTCTAGCGTTGAACTTATACACACAAGGAATCGCCCCCAACCTCGACTTCAGTGACATCCAGGAAGTCATTGACATTGTGACCTCCTGCAATGACCTCCCTGTACACCCAAGACACCCCTACGCTGGCGAACTCGTCTTCACAGCCTTCTCTGGTTCGCACCAGGACGCCATCAAGAAAGGTTTCGAAGAACAGGGTATCCGTCACAAAAAGAATGCTGAAAACGGTGAGCTCAAGATGTGGGACATACCGTATATGCCCCTGGACCCCGCCGATCTCGGATGCAGTTACGAGGCCGTCATCCGTGTCAACGCGCAGTCCGGAAAGGGAGGCATCGCGTACCTTGTCAAGCAACACTTGCAGCTCGACCTTCCGCGTAATATGCAGGTCGCATTCTACAAGGTCATTCAGCAAATATCCGACCGCGAGGCACGCGAAGTCACCGTCGAAGACCTCACGACGGCGTTCCGCGAGACTTACCACTTCGGCGGATCGAAGTATGAAGGTAGACTGGCGCTCAAGTCATTCCGTATTACGACTGAGCCGTCACCTGATCCCACTCACGACGGTGAACCCTTCGACGAACGTCGTCGCTTTGATGGCACTATGTTGGTAGATGGCGTATTGCGTGTCATTCGTGGAGATGGTAATGGTCCCATCTCTGCTCTCCTTGATGCTTTGCGCTCTCATTTGGAGATCGACATGACCCTTCGCGAGTACACGGAGCACGTAGTTGGCGAGGGAGAAACCTCCAAGGCAGCCTCATATATCGAACTCGTTGCTACCACCGACGACGTCAAGGAAACTCGTCAAGCATCTGAGTCATGGTGGGGTGTTGGTCTCGACTCTGACATCGCCGCTTCCAGTTTGCACGCCGTGTTGAGTGCGGTCAATACTGCCATTGGCGACCGTGTATTGCCTGAGCTGAAACTTAGCATTGGCTTCAATGCCACCTCTGGTCAATCGGACGTTTCAGACGCTATCGTCAATACTCTGGGTTTGACACTTCCTCGCAGATTGCAAACTTCCTTCTTCGAAGTCGTGCAGCGCACCGTGCGCGAGTCAGATGGGAAAATTTCGTATGATGACCTTACCCGTCTCTTCCGGGAGACATACGGCTACGAGGTTGAAGACAAGGGCAGGTTTTCTTTGGGTGACTTCCGTTTCGAGCGCGTCGAAGGAAGCGGCCCCCAGTTCCAGGGCGATATGGAGATTGATGGCGTGGTGTGCAAGGTCGTTGGTGAGGGTAACGGTCCTTTGTCCGCAGCCCTCGCTGCGTTGCACTCACAAGTTGAGGGTACTCTTATCTGCCGGGAGTATTCAGAGCACTCTGTGGGAGAGGGTTCAGATGTGAAGGCTGTCTCATTTGTGGAGCTTCTGTATGAGCTACCAGGAAAGGCCCAAAAAGAAGCTGCATGGGGATTGGGCAGCGACACCGACATCACTGCATCTGGTATCAGGGCTGTATTGAGAGCGGCGAGCAGGTTGGGTGTAGTTGTGAGGAAGGCATAGGCCGGCATGAGCGGGAAGAAGATTTATATAAATGATGATGTATTACCAGAATGTGTATGATGTCTGACTTGAATGACTCCATGCGATTTCATTATGAGGTATATTCACAAGTAAGGGTATGGTCACACCGTGACGCTACTAGCTTCTGAGTGTTTGTGTGACAAAGGACACGAAGCTACGCGTCCTCAGTAGCAGTAGGAACACCGACGACGCCAATCTTGCCATATTCTGTTCATGAACTCAACCTGAACAACTAAAAGCCGTAATTCACAGGTGATTGGTCCTCCAAATGACATCTCCACCCGCGTCTCGCCCCTCAACATCTTCCAGAGCAAATCTGCATGGCTCTCAGTCTGCATACCCTCCAGGAGGTCTCATGATGTCCAGCTCACGTCCCTTCCTCAATATGATGAATCCAATGAGCCGTACGCACCAAGGCTATTTTCAGGCCAACCAGTTCGTTGTCGAGGAAAACGAGAACGAAACAGATCTAGAAGTAGGCCACGCGACCAGAGGAAACATGTCCAACAGCACCAAGTCACACGGAAAACACAGAGTATCGTGGGACGGCCAGAGCTCCGATATGAACATGCTACGGCCTAACATACGAAAGGAGGACAAGACGTATGAACAGGAATCGGATGACGATGTCCCCCAGCGCTTCATGATAGAGGATTCTTCGGCGTCTAGCCGCCCCTCTAAAGGCAAGCGTCGTTCACAACCACTCTATTCTACATCCGCACGATCACTTCCACATGCAACAGCGCCTCCTGCAGATACTCTACCTATGCTTTCAATACCCCCTAGACCGTCAGAACTAGATATCGACGAACCTGCGCAGACGCCACCACATCAGCGGCCACAAGCACCACCCAAGTCTATGCGTGGGTTAGATGATTACGAACGTGCACTCTGGAACTGGGTCAATGTTTATAACCTGGACGCGTTTCTGCAGGAAGTGTATTTGTACTATGAGGGCAAAGGGATTTATTCTATAGCGTTGGCAAGAGGGCTCAATCTCCTGTCAGTGCTTCTTTGTGCTTTCTGAACTACATTTGCTGACTGTTGATGCGTAGCACAGTAGGATTCGTAATTGGGTTCTCGACATTCCTCCTTGGATGTGTCGACTACAGCCGCATTCGTGAGGATGAAACTACTCGACTGTCGGACGTGGTGGTCGATCACTGTGTATCAAAGTGCGTAATAGCCTCCAAGACAGCTACAGTTACATCATACTGACGTCCATGACATAGGTTCTCTGGATTTACGCTACTCTTTTTTCTGCTTTTTGCTGCGTTCTATGTCTGGCAAATTATATCTTTTGTCTTCGAGGTCATGCGCTTGGTAAATATGTACAAATTCTACACCTACCTTCTACGCGTCCCAGATGTACGTACACTTCAGTCTTCATTGCCCTGGTGCTTATATGGTATGCTTGTAGGCCGACATACCAACCATCGCCTGGCCCGAAATCGTGCGCAGGATAGGCGCAATACGAGAAGAAAATCCCATAACGGCCATATCTTCAGCGCACGGCACGAATGCTGCAACGCCAGCAACTGCTTCTCTCGACGCGCACGATATCGCGAATCGTATTATGCGGCAAGAGAACTACCTTATCGCACTGTTTAATAAGGACTTGCTTGATCTTCGCGTGCCACTTCCTCCCAAACTTAAACAAATATTGAGGCAAAGTGATGACGGCAAGGGGCGGACGTTAACGAGGGTGTTGGAGTGGAATTTGCGGTTTTGTTTGATGGAGTACCTGTTTGACCCGCAAGGACGCGTCAGGAAGGTGTTTTTGAAGACCAAGAATAGAGTCGTCTTAATTGAAGGGTACGCCTTTTTCTCAGCTAAACGCGAAGAATTTTACCTCATGTGATTTAGACTTCGTCGACGTCTCATTTTTATGGGTATCTTGAACGCTATCTTTGCACCTTTTATTTTCCTCTACATGATTATGTATTCATTCTTCCGCTATTTCGATGTACGTCACTCCTGCTATAACTGACGGTGTTGCTTAACATACTGCAGGAATACCACAAAAATCCGTCATCAATTGGTAGTCGGCGCTACACACCCTTTGCGCAGTGGAAGTTTCGCGAGTTCAACGAGCTCTCACATCTCTTCACGCGGCGGTTAGACGAGTCACATCCCCTAGCGAGCATGTACATTGGCCAATTTCCCAACGAGAAGATGACCATTATCATGCGGTTCGTTCATGAATTCCCTTTTCGTCGACTGCACTGATCCCCTGTTTAGTTTCGTGGCTTTTATTGCTGGGTCCTTCGCAGCGGTGCTCGTGCTCGCGTCTGTTATCGATCCCGAGTTGGTCTTGCACTTTGAGATCACGCCACACAGGACTGTCTTATTCTATCTTGGTATCTTTGGAGCTGTGCTTGCCGTTGCGAGAGGGATGATACCAGAAGATAACAGGGTGTTTGACCCTGAGCTGCTGATGACGGAGGTCATCCAATATACGCACTACATGCCAGATGAATGGAAGGGGGAGCTACATTCCAAGAAGGTTGATCTTAGCTTTCCATTATCGGATTCACTTGTTAACATTGAATTACAATAGGTTCACCAAGAATTTGGAGAGCTTTTCGCGATGAAGATACCTATTTTCGCACAAGAGATCGTCTCAGTCTTGACGACACCATTCATACTCTGGTTTTCGTTGCCATCATGCGCACCCGCTATCATTGACTTTTTCCATGACTTCACTGTCTGGATACCTGGGAGAGGGTACATATGCAGTTTTGCCGAGTTCGATTTTAAGAGGCACGGCAATGTCAGGGTGAGACACCCATTTCAAGTTGTAGTCTACGTCTACTGACTTGCGTAGTTTGGAGCTCCTGCACAGAACCAAGACGAGCGCATGATGTCCCGAGAGGGCAAAATGGAAAAGAGTTTCTTGAACTTCAAGGTTTGTGACTGTAATACGAAATAGTCCCTATTTCTCATGGCTATTCCTGTCATTCAGGCGGCGAACCCCGACTGGAATCCGTCAGATCCCTCCGGCTCCCTGTATCTCAGCCGCATTGCCGACCTCAGTGCACGGCGCAGGCTTTCCGCTTCAAGAACTGCATTAGACAATACTATCCTGCTGAACGATGGCAACAAGGATCCCGCCGAGCGTGCTCACGAATACGACCGGGCTCTTCGGCAGAGTCAACATGCTGCCCTCCGGCGAAGACTCCAGCTAGGTGGGGGCAGCATCGTCGCAGGTGGAGGCGGTATCACTTCTTCGACTATATGGCAGTCGGCGATGGGCTCGCATTCAGCTATGGGCATGGCGCAGACCGCGGTACTAGGTGACTCTCAGGGAAGTATTGCGCCTCTACCACCGCCGATACGCGATGAGGATCGGAATTTAGATGGTGGTGTTGGCAGTGGACTGGGCGATTCGTACGTTGATGGGGACACTCAGGGAAAGAAGCCGTACGAGTCGCAAGAGGAAGGGATTAATGACGAAGATGAGTTAGAAGACGGCGGGGTGCTTGGGCTGCTGGCGCAGATATACGCTGCGAATGGTCCTAAGCATGTTCCTGTCATCCGAGGACTGCATACATGATTTCCATTATATCGCATTAATGTTTATGTCTTCTGTGCATTTGTATATACTTGACATATGAATTCTATCTCGTGTTTTTGTAATGCTGATTTCGCGTCGAAGTTGAGACCATGAGTTAGGGTAGACTGCTATATTTTCTACTATGAAAATCTACTATAGCTGCGTGAATATCTTTCGCCAACAAGAGGGCGTGATGCACCTGTGACACCGGCGCTAGAGGGTCATTGGATGTGTCTGAGACTCCTGGTCTCGTCAAATATGAAATTGTGATTGTGTCGTATCTTGTCGAAAGAAGAAAAGTCGTACACTATGATTACCTGCCTGGCCAACCTGCTAATCAACCAGCAAAGATTTAGGATGCAGATGCTCTGTCTCTCGCTAGGATCTCTTCTACACGTTTCACCTTGTGATCGTTGCCATCACCCTCAGGAGTGTCTCGATCTACGCGTGTACCAATGCGGATGTCTGTGGCGACTCGAGGGGCACCTTTGGCATGGACAGCAGTATGACAATCATGTATAGCTTGAGACACTTCGCTCCAAGGCCCCTCTAGCAAAAATATTCAGCAAAAGTGTGAGGATTGGTCACTCTCATAACGAACCAAGATTAGTCCCATACCCGCTGAAACATGTGTCGTTATCAGAAGTTCAACATATAAATATTACATAATCTTACTGCATCTAGAGCGAGATTAGTTAGATTGGATAGGACAACTCACCCATGCTCACCTTGAAAGTCAGCCCTGATTTTTCTAAGACTCTTTGGCACTCTGCGATATATTCAGCGACCTTTAAAGGCGTTTAATTTGGACAATGATCCCCTATTTCCCATGGACATACGGAAGATTCTCCTGTTCCCATTGGAATAAGACAGAAATCTGAAAGAATGGTGAGCTCCTGAGCTAATGGATATCAATGAAACTATAAACCTGCTACGGCATAAAGATCACTAGGCATGTTGAGCGTTATTGTTAAAGTCGAAATACCCCCTTTTTGCCTTTAAGTACGAGCTCCGGAAAATGCCGAAGGCTTGGTTTAGAAATAAGTGAATAAATAAATAATGTTTATGGATTGCGCAGCGCTCAGAGCAGAGCCAAGATGCCTTCAGCCGCGCTGCAATCAAGGATCAAAGCTTTTGAAGCTCTCGCCGACCAGCGTCCTTCTCAAACAACTACAAGACCCTCGTTTGTCGTTTTGAAGACAAAATATCCTCCATCTCATACTAACCACCTGGAATCACCCATCTCACCCACCTCAAACTCACTCCAACCAATTGCTCCATTTACGCCGCCAAAGTCTTTGAGCAGGTCACCGTCACCGTCGCCTCCAAATCTAGGTCGTAGAACTTCATTAATTGACCTAAAAGATTGGATTGTAGATGATGGCCCAAACGGAGCACCGTCTGGTGTTTCACACTACAATGGCAGATATCCGAAGGGCTTTCCAGACCTCAGCAGAACACCCCCACAGATTGTCCATAAACCTTCTACTACTCGTTCAACACCGATGCCTTCAGCGCCACTCATCAATTTGGAATCTCCTCCAAAGTCACGCCCGCCTCTCCCACCACGTAAATCTTCATATACGTCCACAGACTCTTCACCTTCAATTTCCAATTCTGCTATTTCTGATAGCAGTGCTACCCTACGACCCCCAGGGCACTCAGATTCGCTCACCGTAGAACACACTTACCCTCCACCCCGTTCACATGCTTTTGGCTCAGCCCGCATAAGCCACGCGCCCGCTTCTTCCATTTCGTCATTCCATTCTGTATCACTTTCTTCTGATGGAAGCGACCTGAAAGCTATTAGCCCAAGACTCTCTGTGCAGCCATCTCTTGTGACCAATGGCGATAACGATGGCAGCGTAGACGGCGACATCGTGAGCATCGCTGACTCATTTGAGAATGTATCTGTGACTTCCGCGATAAGTCCCACCACCAATGTTCCTTTTGATTGGGGGAAGGCCATTGGCAATGGCATACCCAGACCTGAGCCTCCAAAGTTACCTCAGCGACCAGGTACAAAACTGCTCTTGTCGCCCTCTGTTTCGAGATCAGTGTCAACATCGTCGTCTGTAGTGCTCACCACTCGCCGACCCCCACCCCCACCGCCTCAATCACGTACCAAACTTCCTTCCCACACTTCACCGGCATCCACTTCCGCATCCACCTCCGATCGCTCATCCATCCTAAGCAATGCAACCACTACCTCCCTGACAAGCATTAGCACCCGAAATAGTGTCCAGTTGACACACAAAGCCTCATTACTTTTGCGACCCACGCCAGTTCCGCCTGCCGCACGGACACGCTATGAAGCCCTATTTGTTACGACTGTGATTTGTCGACGGAAAGCTGCCAAGAAAGTTAAACCAAAATCCTCACCATCATCCACATTATCAGTAAAGAAGAGCAGGCAAGCTGCTGGCTGGAGAGGGCTTTCAGTTGACCTGATCACCAACCCGGAAGAGCATCCTAAACTGCCCTTGAAGGAGGTAGAAAGTGATAATGACGACGATACAGATCCAGTCCCAGTTGGACCTGAAGAGAGACTAGGCGGCCGAATAGTGAGACTCATCTGGAGCGCTTCAAAACTTGACCGCGGCAAACTCCGAGACATATGGTACGTGTTGCAGTCCTGGTGATGCACCCACTCATTCATTCTTCACTACAGGAATGACTGTGATCCATCCTCGACTGGCCTTCTTGACCGTGAAGCATTTGTTAAGGGAATGTGGCGAATTGACGAAGAGCTCCGGAGAGCCCAGCTTACTAGACGGACGTGTGCGCTCAGCGCCGCTTCGTCGCAACGCATCCCGCACCGCCCGAATAACGCAAGCAATCAAAGATTGTTATTGCAATAGTAGGACGTGCGTCGCTTATACCCTCGCACTCTCCCATACCCGTGGACTATCATATCAAGACGATGTAATAAGTTATCTCTCGCGCAACTATGCAATATACTCACGATATAATTGCTTGCGCTGGACTTGGGGTGCGTACATACTTTGTGGACTTGTAACTTGTTTGTGAATGCCAACAAGCGGAGCACCAAAGCAGTGCAGTCTTGAATGCTGGTATCGGCGACCTTTATTTTTCCAAGATTAACATTCGAACGCTATCAATTAGTGTCATTGAGAAGCCCGGACCACGTCTAATTCAAAAAACTCACCATCACAAGGAGATGGCTATCTAATGAGATGAAGCTTCTGTTCTAGTCTGGTCACGTTTGGAACATGGTTGCGATACTACCAGCGCAATGCCAGCGGTTGCAGGGAGTCGAAGCGAAGAACGACATTTCGGGGAATGGTACCATGAACACAAGAGTGTCATCTGCAGATTGGACTCGAACCTCTCCTGTCGGATCACGAAACTTCGCAAATCATTGGTCTTCTCGGGTGGATCCTACTAGGCGGATAAAAGTTGCCAGTCACGTCGCTTAAGACTGCTGCCATGGGTACTTCAAACTCAGAAACTGAATATACAGTCCCTGTATTTTTATAATATCACGCTCGAGTCAAGGAGACGATAGAGTACCTAGTGTGATCAGGTTGCAAATTATTCGTACAACGAACAACCCCTCCCGCTCAACTGAACAACAAATCCTCTAGCACCCACCCGAATAATCCGAGATATGTGCAATATAAGAACGAGAGGCAAAACGTAATGGGAAAGTGTGGTCGCTGGAATGTCGCTGCGAGATGCGAGGTATCTAAATAAGTAAACAAAAGTCAAACATGTGATAGTACCTGCGTCAAATCATTAAGGACGATATCACAATGGTTGTTGTAAAACATACACTGGCCTGAGCCCGCGGTCCAGCTCGTAAACGATATCAAAGTCAATAGTGCCTGCCATCAGAAACCAAACTGCTGGTGCGCCCAGCGTTCCGCCAGTCTGCCTGGTTGGCTGCGACGGGTTGATCTAGGCATTCCTGGGGAACCATGCCTTGCTCACCACGGCCATTCACGCAGAGCGCCCATCCATCGTCATACTGAGCAAGCACACGAATACGATCGCCCGCTGTGACTGAGAGCTCGTCAGGAAGTGTGGGGATAAACCCGCGGTTGACAACTGCCTCGGAGGCAGTTGGAAATATGGGCACGGGTGTTGTAGCAGGGGCAGGTGGAGAGTACGAGTTGGCACCTGCTGCTGCACGTGCCATGAGAACAGCAGAGTTTCCGGGCCTTAGAGAGGGTTGGGAATACATGGGCATTGGGTTGTTATACGAAGCGGGAGGCGGGGTTGGGCCCGCATACCCCGTGAATGGACCCTGCACCCTCTGAATTGGGGGCTGCGGGGGGCTCGAATATGATGACTGTCTGTGCGCCTCAAAGGGCGACGTTGGTGGATTCTTCAGCGAAGCAGGCTTTTCAGAGAAATCGTCGATAGGAGCTGCAGGAAGTGGCTTTGTCTGGTTGAAGATGTCGGCAGCAGGCCAAGAGAGGCGATGCTTCTGCCTGCGGCGGAGATATGTCTTCCGAACGATGAATATGGCCAGGGCCAGGGCGACAACTATGGAGGCCGCGACGATACCGCCAAGTGCGCCGCCAGAGAGAGTCTGGCTCGACGCGCTACTTGTATTATTAATAGCTGTAGTGGTTGCACCTGGAGTGGTAGTAAAGAGAACTACAGATTGAGATGTGGTTTGCGTGGGGCTAGTAGTTGGTCTCGTGGCAGCGGGGCTACTCGTGGATGGGGTGGTTGAGGGTGTAGTGGCTGTAGTGGAAGTGGAATGCAAAGAAGCTGAAGACGTCAACGTCTCCGAGGCGGTAGAAAGAGATGTAGACGACTGTGAAGAACTAGTCTTCGTTGTCGAGGTCGCTGCAACAGGTGTAGATGTCGCTGAAGTGGTTTTGGCGGTAGTAGTCTGACTTGTGGTGGTACTAGTGGTAGAGTTTGTAGTAACATCTTCAGCAAATACGAGAGGAGACGCATATTTTACAGGCTGGACATGACCCAGCCGCTTTGCGTGTCGCACCCGCTCAGCGGGCATGCGTCGAAATTCGGAGTGCATATTGGTAAAAGCAGATTGTGCACTTTTAAGTAGACTTGAAAGGTAGGAGGACTGAACGATTACAGCTTGAATCTTGTAAGGAACGTAGGTGGAATCCCCAAGGAAGACCTGCCACTATGAAGATGGCGGAGAGAGAAGGACAGCTGGCGCTACGTATGTAGATGGTTACCCGTTACAACCACGGTCCACACGACAAGCCATGTTTACTAGCAACAAGTCACAACATAACATCGGGCAATAGATTTTCAGTCCATAATGCAAGAGAAAAATAATAATAAATGCACGATCAATGCAAACCGCGAATAGGATACATAACATAACAGTGATAGAATACAAGTGCCTAGAAATCGGATGCCTTTTCCATTTGTTGTCGTTTCCGCGACCCACCACTGCAGCATGACCAAAAATAAGACAAGTCAGTACATCATCAACGACAATGCAGCGCCTTACTCACACGTCGGTGTCAAGACCTCGTTTTTTCCCAGACTTTGCCTCATCCAAGAATTTATCCAGACCGAAGACGTCCCCTGTATCCTTCTCAAATTGTACAGGTCCCTCACGGACTTCTTGGTCCTCTGCCCCCTCAAACCCAACACGTGCCTTCCCAAGACCAAATCGATCATTGTCGAGGGCCTTGCCGATACCCTCCTCGGTTCCACCACCGAATGACTCGTCGTTGCCTTCTGCAATATTGCCCCTAGCCTTGTATATCGCCGCTGCTGCTGTCGAGCCGTGGAACAGCGGTCGATCGTATAGATTGTAGTTGTCTTCATCTGCAAACGAACCACTGAGCGACTCCTGGTTGAACAGCCTTGAATCCAGCATGCTCTCTTTCGACATAGTCGGCTTGGCAAGACCGAGTGCAATTTTCTCTGATATATCACGGTTTTGTTGCCGTGCAAGCATCTTAGCACGCTGCTCGGCGCCCATGTTCGACATCCGCATCTCGCGTTCGCGTTCGCGACGTTTCTCGGCACGCATTTCGTCGCGGAGCTTGTGAGCCTCCTGTTCTTCTGAATCTTCTGGTTCAGCGTCTGATGCAGAAGATTCACTGCCGCTGCCATAGCCAGCAAGAGTTGATGTGACTGCTGCCCGAGATTCTGCTGTTGGTCGGGAAGGTGCGACACCGCTGCGCTCCTGGCGGGCACGCTGTGCAAGCATGCGGAGGTTCTCCTCTTTGGATTCTTTCTCCTTTTGTGCAAGTTTTTGCTGCATAAGTGCACGTTGCCGAACTTCTTCACGCGCATGTCTGTCTGCGACAAACAATGCTTCTGAGAACTTGGCAAAATTGTCGTTGATGTGAACCTGTAAAATGAAACAAAAAATCAAGAACGTTAGCTTGAAATCAAAAGAGATAGCACTACTAACATCCTGAAGACCCCGACCGTCTGCAGCCAACCGTTTGTCGAGTGGGATAGTGAAACCTTTGTTGTTCTTCCAATTGGATATACATGGTGGGATCATCCACTCCTTCTGCTCTGCCGCCGTCGCCTTCCTTGGTGGACTTCGCAGTACAGGAGGGGGTGGACTGGGTGGTCCCCTTGGAATCTTCTTGTGCTTAAACCTTGGGGGCTCCATCGGATCTTCCACAACCTCTGACATTTTAATAATCCTTTGCTTAAGCGCACCGTTGTCTCCTCCGTTCTGCTGGCCGGGGGTGTATCGGATATATGTCGTCTTCCCCTGTGCATCCGGGACATGCTTCGGTTGTGCAGCCTTGATCTTTCCGGAAACAAGTTGCTCAAGAGCGGCTCGAGTTTTATCCGCAGTAGCTTGAACCTCCTCCTCAGAAGGGCGCTCCATCGTCCGCTGGTCATCCGTAAGATCTTTTCGATGAGCGATAGGGACGAGGTCTTTGAATTGAGACTGAATATATTTGCCAGAACGTTGGCCTTGGTGAGCAATAACATCATAACGAACATTCCCTTCGCTATCGACTTGAAGAGCGAGCGTATTTCCTGCGGCTGTCTGCAGGTGTAGAATTAGTAAATAAGTACAGAAGCATGAAAAAAACGCTCGCCTTCTTCCGCCCGAGGTCTAATGGATATTGTGCAACATGACATTCAGGATATGAACCACCATCCCCTGCATAAAAGCTCAGGAGACTCATAATCACGAGATAAAGAAGTATACGTACCAAAGTCTTCAGACTTAATCGGCTTCCAACCCACTCGTTGACCGTATGGTGGTATTGGTGTGCGAGTGATCACAGATTGAGACGGAGCAAGTTGGGGAACTTCTTCCTCGTCATCTGAAACAGCTGGGGCATATACGGGTAGTGGAAGTAGACTGCATATAAATTTCAGCACGATTGATTATTATGCATAAACTGACTCACGCAGCGAGGGCAGCCATGGTAGAGATATCGTTCAATTGAATTGCTCTTGGACGCTACTACAAGATTTGTCAATAACTTTTGTTTGTCTTTGTTTGTGGCGGCGGGTGTAGCAGTATTTTTTGGTTGTATAGACTATAGCACGGCTCGTACATAGCTACATAGCAGCAGCACGGGCATGAGCTCACAAAATGTTGACTTTGCGTCAAAAACTAGCCAAGTACAAAAGTCTGGCATAAGAGCAGCTTTTGAATACACTGGAATTCCACCATCTTGGTTGGATAAGCGTCCCAAGCTTCCGTCCCGGAACTGGCTCATATTCCTCTCGGTGACCACCTCTATCGTGGCATACTATGCTTATGATCGCCGAGAGTGTAGACGTATCCGCGCAGATTATTCCTCACGCGTCGAGCATCTTGCCAAAGACCCACTGGGTACTACAGACCTGCCGCGCAAGGTCATCGTATATGGCGCGAAATGGCCCGGAGACGAGGACCATGATAAGAGCTTGAGATTCTTTAGGAAGTACGTCAAGGTGCGCATTGTATTTTTGACTTGTGGAGTACGCTCAATATGTCTACCTGTAGCCAGTTCTTATAGCAGCTGCCGTTGACTATGAGATGGTTTCGGCGCGCCGAAGTGGTGACCTTGCCAACCGCATTGTGGACGAAATTAAGACTCGTCGACGTGTTGACGCCGGTCTCGAGCCTCCATCCCAAAGTTTAATGCCTTTGCCTAACCAGCCAACTCTTGAGCAAAAACGCAAGCGAGAACTCGAGGGCGGTATTGTCCTGGTCGGCCGGCACACGCTGAAGGAGTTCATGTCGGGGCTTAAACGCGGTTGGACGGAGAGCATGGATCGCGTTGACAGAGAAGACATGCTCGCCCAGGAGCTGGCGTCGGATGGCCGATTTGACGAACCAGAGGAACCTGTTATATATCCAGAGGTAGTAGATGGGGAGCCCTTGCCAACCCATTCGCGCCTTTTACCTTCGCAGAATGCGGCATTATTATCTCCCTTGCGAATGCCTCCTTCGAGTCCGCCAAAATTCACGCAATCTATTTCAAACGTTCCTGCATATCTAGACACACCACCGTCGACAATACCAGCCCTGCCAACGCTACTTCTCGTCCCCTTCACGAATCATATTGGCTTCCGACAGGTTCCTAATATGTTATGGGGTTTCTTCAATGAGCGCCATAAAGTCCGCGCTGGTTCTGAAGCAGCTTATTCTCTGATAATGGGTCATACGCGACCATTCGCAGCACCAAACACGACTGACACTGCTTCAGAAGTTCAAGAATCGCAGCCGGCTAAACGTCAAGGAGGAGACCTTGATTTCGACCTTCCTGCCGAATCTTATTACGACGGTGCTTATACACCATCTGAAACGGAAAAGGCACGCAAAACGTACTACGACGCACTGCCTGCAAAACTAGCGACTGCACGTGCATTAGCACGAGGCACTCGAGCTCCTACGAAGGAGGAGGATAGTCATCCTCCGCCAACAGAAGTAGAGCTTCGTGCAGAACGACTGAAGAAGGAGATGAGATGGCGTGGCGACGAGGCGGGTTGGGAAATCGTAAAACCTGGTCAACCTGCGCAATGGGACGAACGATTTGCCGACGCCCTGCGAGTTTTCGATGAACCCCGAGCAGACAACTGCTGATTGTCATCCACTTGATTGACGCCATACAAATAATCTTACAGCGAGTACTTATACGTTACAAACTTTGAAACCCACTGCACACAACATATTATTATACAATGTCAACTGCACCACTCTCTAACCAGCTTTCAAATTCAGCAAGAACATCAACATCGGCTGCGTTGTCGGTTTTCATCTCTTGGTTCGTTTGCTGATTCTGGAGGGCAGTGTTTGAGGTTCGTTCAAAGAAGACTGGAGGAGGGTAAGGCTGAATGGTAGTGTTGCTTTGTACACCAGATTGTAGCTGGGATCTACTAGGGAGCCTTTGGAGACATTGCGATGTAGCTTGAAGTTCTGCGCCAGAACGTGCGATTCCTGTGGTCCGAATGTGTGCCCTAGTCTTCTCTCTATCTTCACGGAGAGCAGGTTCTACTGCTTGTTGAGGCTCTAGCAGGATGTCGAAGTAGGATTCGTCAAAGAAGAAGTCATCGGAAGGCTGTTGCTGGGGGTCGTTGAACGGTGATTGCATGTCGACGTCGATATCAGAGGATCCAGCAAAGAACGAATGGCGATCTGTGGACTGAATAGGAACATCACTCTCCTATAATGATTTAGGTCGGTTGACAAGAAACATTTTTAATGATCTACCTTTGCGGTCAGCAGGGAAGAGGGGGAGCCGAAGAGTTTGAGGTCGGATTCGACTTGAGATATTTTTTCATGACGGCCATCATTCGCTAATTCCTGTCCTGGTGAGTAAGGTTTGTATGGCGCGTTATTGCTCTTCAGACGCTTCCGAGGGGGTGAGCTATTGGAAGGTAGAGAGTCGCATGCCCGTTTGTGAGTAGGAGAGAGAGCATCCATCGCGGTGTCGTTGAAATCGTCGTCTCGAACCAGCGCATCAGCCTCGGAGCTTGAGTGGTCCTTCGAACGAACACGCCTCCCTTCGCACAGAAGCTCATATACATTGGCAAAGTTGTCTTCTGACTGTGAGTCGCTAAGCATGTCCTTGGAGGATGGCGGTGACTGTGAGCACTTCAAGGTGACGAGCTCGATATCAAAATTTGGGGCTGGTTTGCATTTCCTTGACGAAGACGCTGGGGCATCTTGTTTCAACCGTTGACTTTCAGAAAGCCCCGACCTTCGTTTGACATTGGCAGTGCCTGTACGAAGCGAGTCATGCTGCTCAAGAACTAGATCACGTTTGTTTGTCACTTGTTGCTTGGAGATTGTGACACTGCCAAGCGGCGCGGTAACTCGATTTTTGGGTCCAGTAGATGACAGGTCGACGGAGGAGTCGGGAACCTTCTTTGAACTCAGTAGATGGACGGGCTTTGTGGGGTTCTTTCTTAGGACACGAGAAGGTTGGGTGAGTCCGTCACGACAACTACCGCACACTTTTCGTCAGCAGGAAACCGCAGGATGACTCTATGCAGAAAATAAATCTAGGCGTTTCCATGTCGAAACTCACCAAAAGTGACGGCAAGCAGATTTATCTTTGCAGGTGTGATTACAACTGTGATTTTGTATTGAAATTAAGCGACCCAATAACAATAGAAACGACTCACTCATATTTCCCATCTGAGCGCCGTTTAGGTTGTACATCGTCCTGCACTGGCGTACTGGCGATCCTCAAACGATCCTCCTTCACTGTAGGGCGTGAGACAGACTTCGTTGTCCTCTCTTTGTGAGCGTTGGTATTCTTGTGTGCTGATGTGCTTTGCAGCGGGCTACGGGGTCTAGTAAGATCTCTTACGGGGAGATTCAATTCGTCGTCGTCATCAGGTCCCATATCCCAAAAATCGGCAACATCTTCAAGCCCTTCCAAATCCATTTCCTTCGAGAAGTAAGTCCATGTAACGCGATCTGCATTTTGCTTACCAAAGAAGTCAATGGGCGAGTATTAAGCGTTGGGTACTTATTTGTGGGTAAGGAAGGCTTGAAGCTTTCGGTTACGGAAACCCCAGCGATCCTCTCCTAATTGTATGAATTAGTCAATGTGTCCGAGATGCGAGTGCTCCCTGCTGACTGAAGAGATTGAAACGTTGATGGTCTGACTCGGTCTGGTAAGCTGCGCATTGATTATAAATGATTTCCTTTCCCTCAGCACCTTCGTCCTAAGGCATCAAATTCAGTAACGCTCCAAGTTTAATTGATGATTAAAACTCACGAGATACGACGAAAGTCGATGAAAACAAGGTCAGAGGTAATGGTAAGAAGAGTAGTCATATCAAATCCACCCCTCTTCTGTTTCTTGGACCCTGTAGAAACTCTCTTGTCCAAGCGAAGGCCACATTCGACGGAGAGTTCGACTTCTACTGGAGATTTACCATCGCTAGGCGAAACCTTGACTTCCGTCAGGGTAAGAAAATAATTCGGTAGCTCGTTAGCCGCTAACAAAACTTCGGACCCAAAGGGGGATCTGCGGTTCAAGAGCTACCCAGAGGTTAGCTTGTTATAGTGTTGCCCAGTCACAAGGGTTCACCTCTTCGAGCCTTGATGGGCTGGTACTTAGTAACTTGGGAATTGAGGAGATGTGATTCTCGGCCAATATCTACTCATGCTTGTACTTGTAGCCCGTTTAAGGTGAGTGATTTAGATCTCTACCTTGATTCTGCAGGATCAATGTAAGGAGAGCACATGGAAACGCAAAGTGATCCGCTCACGATTTTTCACCGATATATTCTAGTTGTTTCAGGACAATCGGTCTATCTTCCCATGCCCTGGCGTGAAGACAACGCATTCTAAACAAAATTTTCAGCCACATACTAAGGATCCTAGTCGCAGCAGACGTACAACTCCAGCCCGTGCTTCACTTGCGCTCCGTTCTTCTTTATGATGGCGACTTCCGCAACCGCTGGGGTATTCAGGTTGAAGAATTAATGTAACTTTAGAGAATAAAATTTACCTGTGGCGATCCGACTAACGTGACGAAAAACTGATAATGCCTCCAGACATAGTTGACTCTCCCCGCTCCTGTATTCGGCGCTATTCAAGGGTAATCCCCCTAAAACTGCCTTCAAAGACGTCACTTGAAACACAGGCAGGTGTGAACATAACAGGTACCTGTATAAGCAAGAATACTTTGTCGCTCGTGCCTTGAACTTTTTTGACCGCGAATCGAACGTCATTATGGCGCTTGATTTTCTCGTATACCTAAAAACGTTGCACTTTAACAATAACATGTATCCTTCACGTTCCTTACCTGCTTTTCACCGCTTCGCAATTTGAGGTCGGATAATCTAAAAAAACAGCTCATGCCGTAAGGTCAAACTAGCTGTTAACACTTACTCCTCGGAAGCGGATATCGTCTCAAGCTGTCACCATGTTTCCATTAGATTATCGCTGATAAAAATCCATCAGCTCACAATCTCGCGTAAAGATGCAGTTGGAGAGAGGTCCAAGATTGCCTTCATCTGTTCATGATCAGAGACGTGCTGTTAAATGGCACGAAAGTCTCACCGTCCCATGACGAATATACAACTTCATAGGCTGTCAGACTGTATGTGACACACAGCAAAAAAAGCACCTCACTTTGCTCATAATATCGCCGAATTCAGTAGAACTTAGCTCTCCATCGCGCGGTGAATAAATGACCAACCCGGTTTCCCGTAGCTGCTCGATACTGTCCATCACAATGCTGTCCACCTTGTCCTGCCAAGATTGGCGGTCATCTTTTCCGATATTATAGTGCTGTGGATTCTTTTGCATTCGGCGATACAGGAACGAGCGGAGAAGCCATTCCTGTGCTGTTTTGACGTCAGTAATAGTTCCCAAACCGATTTCGGAGTTTAGGTGCTCGGTCAAATTCGTGTGCAGACTACTTTCCAGGGGTGTGGTACCTTGAACAAGATCGCGATACTTGGTCTCAAGTTCAGTTTCACACAAGATGATAGCAACTCCTTCGGTGTCTGAGCGCGGGACGATAAACGTCAACGAAAGAGTGCAGAGTGGAAAAATGGGTACCAAATTGTGGGCGACCCTATCATCACAACATCAGAACCAACTGACAAAATAAGTTGTGGAGTGAGTGTTGCACACACCGCTCGTCCCATCATCTGCATAATGTCGAGATCCGAGTACTCTTTGGATTCGCCGTTTTGATATAGTTTAACGCCCTTTATGACGACCAGATGGGCAGCTGAAACATAGAATCAGTATTATCGATGACTACCAATGAATGGCACCCTACGCAAGTTGACTCCAACCGCTAAAGTCTTTGTGTGGCATTAGCAACACTCAGTAGATGAAAAGAAAAACAGATTCTAATATTCACAGAAGTGGCGAGAAGAACTCGTAGTACTTTGCGCAGGTACAGGTCTTCGATGCTCTTCCTGTCGCCGATAGTGAGTCCAGCATGATGCACGCCGATTCCCAAAGCAGCCAGAGCTGCGAGTGATGAGTACAAGTAACAGTATCTCCTTCCGTGCAGTGCTTACGAGCGAGATCCTTGTCATGAAAGGTCTGATCAATTCTAACCATCTATGAATATTTTTTCTTGTTTAGTGTCTTATCACGCACTGCAAAGGCATGTTCCACGGGAGTAGCTGGTTCGCCTTCATGGTTTCTTCATATTCTTTAGCTAATTGCTTGGCGGTTGTGATGGTCCCTACAGAATGCAGTAGTAAACGTGACCGTGATTGGTAATCGCGATGTCGTACCTTTTCTTGTCGGACAGAATACAAGGATTGGCTTGCCGACAGCATGTTGTTGTAAAACGGCGAATAGGCGAGCATCGAGAGTATGCGCATATGCAAAGTCATTCTGACCTCTCGGCTTGACCACGCCATAAACAAACCGATTGAGTCTACAGGGCCGATATTCGTCACCAAACTGTATTGCCCATCAGCGCAAGCTACGCACAAGACCAAGCGAGCCTCGGCTCGATTACCTGAAATATTTGACCGGAATGATCACTAGACGCATGATTTTTCCCAATCCAGCTTGCAACATCCTCGATGTTCGGGACTGTTGCTGATACAAGAAGGAATCTAACGTCGGATCCTCTTGCCTTCATACGAGAGACAACGACTTCTAGGGTGCTGCCGCGAGATTCGTTGAGGATGTGAACCTGACCAACTCTCAATATTTTCTAGCGGGATGATATCAACAACAAACTCACCTCGTCCACAAGAAAAAGTTTGATTTGAGATAATATACGACTATGGTCATCCCTGACATGAATGTAAGTGTATGTTACAGTCATAATAAAAATATTTTACCAATTTCTAGTGAGACTGTCCCACTTCTCGGCCTGAGATAAGGTGAGTAATGTTATCAAAACATGAGCAGACCAGGAACGTGCTGTAGTAACACTTTTGTAGATAAAGTTACATGTCAGAAATCATCAAACATTGCATTGACTAAACTTACATGATTCTAGCATTTTTAGCGTCACCCCACACGCCCTTGCCGAAGGCTGCAGTGTCACCCGTGAGCTCGCAACCTAACTCTTAGAACGAGCGCTATATTTGAATTATGATACATTACATACTAAATATCCCGAGACTGCCGAATTTGGTGGTCCATTCCTTGTATTTTTCCGTACAGAGGGCCTGTATTGACCTGTGAAGTGGCTTCAAGTTGGCACAAGAGTGACACAACTTTACCTTAGTTGGGGCGACATAGACGCATTTGGTGGCCTTGTTTGTGCTCGAAGGGTCGGTGACCATGCGGATGATGCTCAATTCAAAAAGAACAGTCTTGCCACTTCCGGTGGGCGCTAAACATTCACTAAGCCAAAGCCCGTCGAGAAGAATGATTGCACCTACCGCTGACAACCTGCATGCATGTTTAGAGACATCTCAAGTTACAAGAATAACGTACCATATTCTCATTCGAATGAAGTACCTAAGAACAATGAAGTCTGAGGAAATCTGAATAAGGCTTGACAAATCTTACTGCATCAAAACAGCTTGACTGAATAGCGTTGAAAACATCAAACTTGAACACGCTGCGAAACATGTCCGCTATTCCACCAAATCGAGGTTAGAAAATAAAAAAGTAGACGGCAAAAAATACCCCTACGAAGTTCGGAAACAGGACGCAACCGTACCGACACTGGTTGGGGTTTCCATTGTGGATTAGCATCGGACCTACGATTACGCACGGTGTCATGGTTAGGCCCGAAGTTGCCTGTAGTTCTATTCTGATTTATAGAGTAGTTTTCTTCAGAGTAGTGATGCGGGTGGTCTAAGATAGTGTCTATGTTGGTTATAACGAAGGACGACGATACACATAAAAAAAACTGACGAATTCTTTGTGGAACATCACAGTGGGCCTGACGCTGGGTCTCCATGCTAGTATAGTTTAAAGGGCTTCGGGTGTATTCTGGAGTAATGCTTTCATAGTCATAGTCTTCCAGATAAGCCTGAGGTGGCGCAGCACCGGAGTGAGACGCATGGCTAGCCGGTGGATGACTTGCAAGAGTGCGAGCACGGCGTTCAGGTAGAGATGGAGAAGAGTCTGAAAGAAAATATAATATTCTCAAAGGATATTTGCGCGCATATACTCACCATATTCATCTTCAGACCTAGCAAAATCATCGTAATAGTCACGATGTTGATGGTGTCTGTGGTGTAGTACAACGTCAGCGTAAGGACTGTCAATTTGAGGGGAATTGAAGGCATATTGTAGAGGAAGCGATTTCTGGTGTATTAGGGGCCATCTAAATCTGTGAGGTTGTTGCATTAAGCCGATAGCGATATCAATATCGTTGTTGGAGCCAGGAAGAAAGCGACGCGTGACATGTCACGGACGCGCCTGCACGTGAGGACAGAAATCAAGTCTAGTCACGTCTGTCACAACACTTTGTCTCCATCAACGTTGTACCTTATCATCTCATAGACGTGCTTCTGGAACTCTTTTCTGTTCAATACCCTGTAATACCCCTGTTTTTTCTCAATGGCTGATCGCCAAATTGCCAGCAAGATTGAGGAGTATATTGAAAAGTTAGCCGCGATGTTTCTTCCGTTACAATGCGCTCATGTAGCTAACTTGACATGCAGGATTCACTATTCTGATCGCTACTCCGACGACCTATATGAATACCGTCACGTCATCTTACCGAAACCACTACTCAAACTTGTCCCAAAAGAGTTCTTTGACGACAAAGCAGGCACCCTTCGTCTACTGTCGGAAGCGGAGTGGAGAGGGATCGGCATCACTCAGAGCCTCGGCTGGGAGCACTATGAAGTACATGGCAAGTAGTAATCTCAAGTGAAGTCAATTTTGCAATTCCCTGACAAGAAGTAACCAGCCCCAGAGCCGCATGTCCTCCTTTTTCGTCGTGCGAAGAACTATGGAGTCTCCACGCAGCCGCAACCTGCTCCGGCTGGGAGACAAGCCAATGCGAGGAAAAAGTAGCATGCTGTTCCACTTGGCTCCGGCATTTCGTCCTTTTGCTTGTCTTGCATCGCTTTCTTTGCAGTTCCTTCAGTATTACCCAGCGCGTTTCCGATACATTGTATCCATTGTCTCCAGTGGCATTTCTGGACTTATGTCCGTTACGGTGCTTCCTCTCCATCCATCAAGTAGTCTCGCTTAGCACAATATTCAGGTTTATAAATGAGGCTATGAATGTGCTTATACTGTGGTATGCGGCACTTTCAGAGCTCTCTATTACCTTGTGCAATTCATCATCAATCAACTTACTAGCGGGGAAACCGACGTGACCTCAAGACTACTTTAGTAACTCGGTAAACTCGACAATTCTCGTGAATGATGGAATGATTACCTTTTCTACTCATTTTCAAAAACTCTTTATCCATGTCATTAGAGGTGCCATTGTGCTCAGCGCCGATGGTTGACGTGCTTGCAGCTTTAAGCACTCTTCCCTCCCACAAATAATCGTCCTGAGGGTACGCTCCAATATCTGCGAAGTGCAGTCAGTTAGCATTAATATCCAGGCATCATTCGCCCGAGGTTTCGTTTCTAGATCCGCAGATTTTGGTAGGAGGTTCGGCTTTTTACTGCACTAGTACTTGTGCTGTTGATAGTGAGCCTGCGGATAATTGAGGGAATGACACGCTTCAACACTTTTTGCGTTAGGTCCACCGCGGCCGATTTCTGAATATACAAATTCATAAGTGGCTTTGTGATCGTAGTATGCAGTTCTGGATAGTTGAAAATATATTATAGGCATCTACTGAAAGGCTCTGGAGATATATACAGCGAGTAGTAACAAAAATGCATATTCCGGAAGGTACTTATGAAAGGTATACAGTATGGAATAAGAGGGGATACGCGTCTTGACGAATTGATACAATACAATAACATAAATGGAAGGTATGAAGGTGCGGTACCACGTTACCAGTGGTGCGTGAGGCACATAAAGACCTTTCTAAGCCCTAGGCCATGATTTCAGTTTCATCATGCATGGCTATCCAACGGTGGCATGTCGACAATGGTAGTGAGGAACATACTGCCTGCCGAGTATCGCCTGTGACTCAGGTCCTCCACGTCTTTGCTCCGAAGAAATTTGTAGAGACATGTGACTATAGGCAAAAGATCGCAGACAATAACAGAGAAGGTCATCTAGGGGATCAGATCAATTCTACTTCAAAAAGGATTGAGTGGTACAATGAGACTTGCCTCGAGCTGCGCTGTTAAAATCTTCAAGATGGCATCGGCCTGAATGAAAAAAACAACATGCACGATGCTCAGCAACGTGGTTATGAGACTGCCAGAGAAAACTGAGAGAATCATTATCCTCTGGTTCCGTGGAAGCTTGGCCCGATGCAAGATTTGAGCAGGTAAAATTACTAGTGTCATCCCAGACAAAAAATCCGCTGAAGAGTAGCAAATCAACTACAGCATGTATTGCATCTCCTCCTGCTTACCAATGACTTGTGTGATGCCTACAGAAGATGGTAGAGAGCAACTGAGCGGAGTGATATTTTCCCAGCCGTGATGGCTAGCACAGAACCAGCATTTATAGACGAGTAAAGCGATAGCAACCGCTCCAAAAGCTGCTGCCGCCCAATAAGCGACGGTTCGTATTTTCGTGGGGGATGATAATCTTATAATGGAACATATCATACTCAACCGAGACGACCTTTATTCACAATATTTGATAAGTCAGCATCTAAAGAGGAAAGTAACGTACCAAAGACCTATGGTAAAATTAATCATTAGAAGCCAGGACGCTATCACGGGGCCATCTCCTGTCTTTGAGTCTGAACAAGATAACAAATAGTGATCATGAAGGATGGTGCATCACAAGTTATGACGACATACCCGTTAGTGTCCCAGAAAAAATCCAGATCGAGACCTCACTGATGATGATGGCTACTAGCGCAATAGCTGCCCATACATCTTCCCACCACCAGCATTGCTGGATTGTTCTATACCAGAGTCGCCAAGAGGTTAGGACAATAGTACACGCATGGATTATGGTTATTGATACTTGATATGTTTTTAAGTTGCTTGTCAGCACATAAATCGACTGATCCCTGTTTACCTTGAAGACCCCAAACTGAAGAGTGGGCGCCAGACATGAGGGCTGGTCACCTGGCATAAACGCAAGCGAGGCAGCGGATACCCGGTGGACCGCACCAATAGAAGTCAAACTGACGTCCTGTCACGGTCGATTGGGTTGGATTGGATTTGGTGACGTTACCGTAGGGTTTTTTCTGACAGTATGCTCCAGCAGAAGCTTTGGGCACGACACAAT
Organism: Suillus decipiens; assembly: GCA_016695475.1. Classification (NCBI taxonomy): domain Eukaryota; kingdom Fungi; phylum Basidiomycota; class Agaricomycetes; order Boletales; family Suillaceae; genus Suillus; species Suillus decipiens. The sequence continues at coordinate 396,741 of MU172919.1, read as the reverse complement.
ACACTCTTTATTGAGGCACGAAAGCTTTGTAATTTGCCACCGTGATGACGCTGAAAGACTCCAGCGAATCAAAGAGAACATCGCACAGGATGTCAAACCTAACGTGCTGCAAACCTTGTTTGTCGGAAAACGCTCAAAATTCGTGAATGAATGGCCACTATTAGCTTGGGAGGTGGCCCTGGGTTCAAAAATCCCCCAGGCCCGGATCAGTTGAAGATAAGCGAGTACCATTAGTACTTGCAGATCTGTGCTTGCCTTTACTGAGGCTCCACGATAAAATATTGATCCTGTAGGGCCATCAACGCAGGTTTATCCTCGTCCCTGCAGTTCTCCAAGTCGCACGGTCGTGACTGCCGAACAACCTTGTCACACGCTAGTACTATTGTAGCTGGGGTAAGAACCCCAATAAGGTTGCAATTTCAGTGAGTACTGGCAACACGGTTCCCATACCACAAACTTGGCACTGACCAGTGACAGGACATGATATCTGAGCCAGTTTCTTAATGTGTAAAAATGCACTTTTGCCATTGTAGCACTAGGGTTGAACTTGTTGAAGCTTAGTAGAAGACAAGTTGTCTACCCAGTCCACGCGTCTACAAACTCTAAAATTTACTAGTAGATAAGCCAGTAGTAGTACTAGCACATAAATTTAACTTACTTCCGCGGTCTGACATAGGGTCTTTACCCCAATGAACAGAACTTGGAATGAAAAAACTCTTGCAACTGACTAATGTTGAGTTGATCTGCTGCACACGTGAACAATGTTGAATGTTACGATATTACTTATTAGTAGTAAATGAGACTCACGACAAAGTCATTTTCGTGCTGCTTGGCGAGAGTCAAGTAGGCAGACACTAGTAATAGTACGTTTTCTCGCACCGGAAATCTCTTCCCCCACACGACGGGAAGGGCCATAAAGTGACGTTCAAGTCGCAGCTCACGGCGGAATCGCGGATTATGTTTGAGGACGTGGAGCCTGGATCCTGACGCGGCGGCCCATTGATGAAATTTTTTTAATTTACAGCTAGTACTTCAGGTTGCCTGACCGGTGACCGCTTCTATGTAGTGGAGTAACAGGTCCCGATACTGTTCGGGCGGAACAAGATTGTATCCACCAGAATGGCAAAGGACTACGGGAGTCTGTGAGGCATGCGGCTGTCACAATTGTAAAACATATCGCAGGTAAGTGTAAATATTGTCTAGATTCTAATATAATACTTGGCGCAAACCAGTTTATTACTCACGCGTACGGTCAGTCCATCGCATGGACCAAGCTAAAATGGCACATAACAGTCTTCATATGCATGATCTCACAGGTAAAATCCGTGCCACGTATACCTTAGTGGCCCAAAATACCCCCCGTAGTGTCAGAATCATCACGCGAAGTAGTAAATACATATTAATACATGACAACCAAGTAAAATAATAGTATCGATAGCATCTAAAGCTTGGAGATGGGCAGGTCTCCCCATTCCACCAAGGGTTGCGGAAGCCCTGTAACTTCAAGGGTTGATTTGAAATCTTTGACGTTTTCAATGAAAGTCACTCCTGCGGTCCGAACGTGGGCTACTTCTTCATCAACTGGGTACTGCATCATCAACCCGGGAATTTTCTTCATCAACTCCTGATAATTGTCCAATCCGCTGAGTGCGTCTTGCCAATATTTTGCAAATTGCGTCGCAAATGGATTCTCGTCAGCCATTTCCTCTGTCCACCCTGAAGGGTCCACGAGTGTGGTTTCAGCCCTGACTAAAGCTTCGAAGGCCTTGGCGGCGGTGGCGCTAATTCGCGGTGGCCGCGGCTTTTGGGACTGTAATTGGACGGAGAGTTTAGACCTTTTAGCTCCCAAGGGATGAACTCGAGAGAGAAACAGTTCCAGGACATCGTGTTTTGTAATGTCTGTCACCAGGTCCGAATCATTGTAGCCTATATCCTTATTAGGTGGAAGCAGCAAGAAACGAAGATAAATGAAACCCACGTCTCAGGAAGTCCAGGTACCCTGAATCGATGTGTTCCCAAAATTTCGCGCGCTCCTTCTTCAAGTCCTTGATGACTTCAGTCCACTTTTTCTGTAGGCCAGCTTTGAACTGCTCGAAATCAACAGGTTCCATATCTTCGATCTTAGTCTTCATAGTGTCCAGGAATGCTTCCACTCTCTGCTCCAGGTATGCAGGGTTCCGTTCACTTTGTACCACCAATCGCAGCCCCAGAAGCGATGCTCCAGACAGTTGCAGTTCTGAACAAAAGACGATATAACCAAGTTGTTCTTTTGTCCGAAGAATGTCGAAAGCCGGCTCTGACATCATGTGTATGAGGAGCAAGGTGGTCGTACGCAAGCGAGCATCGGTAGAACTTCCAAGTTGAATATAATAAGTCAGAGATGAATTCGGATCGTCCGGGTTGGGTATATGTGACTTCCAGATAAAATCGGAACCTGTCAACATCAAAATGAATTCCACCCCCATGCCATGATGAGCTCATCATACCTTCTGGTAGGATGAGCGCGCGTTGAGCGGTCTCGTCCGCCGACATTGGGCAAGTATTTAGAATGTTCTCCACCATCTCTGATAAACCAATAGCTTCCTAAACTCATATTTGATTACGATTCAACTCGGTTGCCAGCTAGAAAAGTGCGTACGTCTTTGTGCATGTTGCCGGTTACTAACATCTGGATGTTCAGGCGCGCCAAAAAGTCATTGATATGTCTCTGCAACTCGTCCTGCGTGACACCTGTCATAGTTGAGGTGTTAAATTGAAAATATTGATGTTATAGTCACTCACTAGAGATTTCCTGCAGCTTGTCTGCTATAGTCCAGGTGTTATAGGTGAGCATGTATTGCGTATAATAGTCTGATAGTCGGTAACCCTGGTCCATGAAGAAATTTTCCCAGTCACGCTTAACCTATTTGACCATAGTAAGCCCACTTGTATCGGAGAAATACAACATGAAACGATAACCTTTTCCTTGATGACTTCTAATCTGTCGTTGCGGACTTGTAGATTCCTCACAGTCTCCAGGACGCGGCGACCAAGAACAGGCAACTTTTCGTTGTACCCATCTAGAGTGATCATCAGCCCGAGGTGGTGTGAGCCACTGTGGAAGACAAGTCCGGCGAGTTCTGCATCATATGCAAATTCCTGTAGCGAATCATTTACGAGGTCAGCAAAAAGCCTGGATCAGAAGTATTGTTAGATCAAACAGGTGAGCTTGCAAAGTAGCTCACCGTGTCATAGTGTCGGCGCGCGGAGACGAGCATGCAACTGGACTACATTGATAATAAGTCTATAGTTCCAGAATTCTGGCGATCCAAAGTGCGTACCTACGAAGTTCTAATACGAGCGACGCCTTTGGAAGCCAGAATTGATCATCTTTCTTGTGCCACACAGACCCCATTGGTGTCTGCTTGATAAGGTGAGGACGTTTAGCGGGCTGTAAGTGATCCACCGTGGTCAGAAAGTCGGGGACATCGTCGTGTGTAATCATAGCATACCTCGAGGATGTCACGTTTCTCTACTTCCAAGTTGGTAGGTATAAATTCGTTCGGGCCTGGGAGGTACAGTTCCGTGATGTCATTGGGTCCCTCAGCCTAGTTACCGGTTAGTCAGCGAGCCTAATGAATGCCGCAATGGAATCTGACTTGCCTGTTCAACAAACGATGGATCCCATCGCTCTACTCTGTACCCCGTACCATACCATTTCTCGTGCTCCCAATGTTCATTCTTTGAAATGCGCTCGAGTTCCTCCTTCTTCGCCATGAGTACTGCCCTGCCCTTTGTGATACGCATATCTTCCAGTATTTCACGAACTTCTCGTTCTCCGTCTTCAGAATTCCATTCACATGGGACGACCGCCCCGCGTAGTAACGATTCAGGGGGCACATGCTTGGCCATCCTCTCGGAAAGTGAAACCGCATAGCCCTCCGCATTTTCCTTCGTGGCAAATTGGAACCTCGTGCGCGCAATTTTGACAAGCTCTGATTGGTACCACTTTGGGAATGCAGAGGACCGCAAGAGGGAAATGTACTTGAATGTCGTAAGGGCCACCAGCTGATAGTTCTCAAAGCCGAGCTTAGTCAAATGGATGGTAAATTTGAACATTTCGAAGCCTCGTGCGAGGGGTTGAGGACCCGAGCTGAGTGATGTCGCCCACCCCTTGTTTTTGATGTACGAAAAAAGCGAACCAGGACCTTCGTGACCAGTAAAGTGTGATATAAAATGTGCAGGCTTGTACTGCCAAAGCGGTGACTGCCATGCTAGAGGAAATGAGATCTCGATAGCATGAAAGGCCTTTACAGTTTGAACGGAAACTAGAGTCTGATAGGTTTCTATATCAATAAATCGTATCACCAGTAGTAGGACATGAACTTACTCCCATCTCGTTCGGCCCAAATGGATGGTCAGGAATTACGGGTAGTGGATCTTGCTCTCGGTTCTTGATAGGTGTAAATAAGGTCGAGACCATGTCAGCCAACGTGTCGAGCGGCTCTACAGTCGAGGTGACAAATTAATCACTCGTAACAGAGATGGTGACGAACCTTTCCCAACAACACAAAGTCGCATTCTGCCTGCACAATATTCTCTATTCCACCACTCAACTAACCGTCTGCGGGTCTCACGGCCAACGACACCGCCGTCTGGTTCATTCTCGCTGCTCACGGACGTATTGGATGGGACTGGCGATGGAATGCGCGAAGGGAGCGGCGAGCACGCCAAATTCCCATCAGATGATACTGGGGATGTTGGCACACTCCCATCCACGGAGGTGTATGCCCCATTCTTTATCCCATTCCTGTTTAGCTTACTCGCCGCTTTGAATGTTCTCCCTGCGGCACTTAATGTCTCGCGGTTCCCACTGCCGAACTTACTCCACGGATGACCTTCCTTGGTCAGATGTTTGTTCAACTGAAAAATGCGCCATGGATCCGCCTGATGATTCTTTGAGTGCTCTGAGTCGACTGCATTCATCTCCCGCGTAGTGCATGAGGGCGCAAAGAGAGGGCAATGGAAAAACGCAGAAAAGCGCGCTAACGCTCCGGGGAGCGCCGAGGTAGCGACACGAAAAAAGTAGTTGGTGTTGGCTGGTGCTGTATAGGCATTGGAATGGCCATTGTTCTTGGAAAGATACTGAATTCAAAGCAAGTCAGTTAAATGCCCGAGGGTATTCCATGATATGCACCTCGGAGTACTCGTTTTCTTTCGGAAATTGTTCGGTACCCTACAAAAAATAGTGTTCAGTCATCAGCCAGTACTTGTGACAAGAAAGGCTCATACCATGAATAACAAGTGCTCGCAAAAGTGAGCAAGTCCGGGAATATCATCCTATGAAGTTTTCCGTCAGTAAGGGTTCCGATTTCTATCACTTCAAACAAGGAAAGATACTAGAACTAGTATCTTTTCGTAGCCGTCCTTCAGACCGCAGGCATGCAATACGATGTCCTCGATCCCCCGAGGGACGAACTCACTGGGTCTGACAGGTGACCAACTGCCACGTCTAAGCTTGCAGCAGCAATATCGGCCTTGGCATCTTGGATCAACAAGGCTGAGAGGCCATTTTCGAGCTTGATCAACCTGTACTCTCGCTCGTCAAGTTGGGACTTCTCTATTGGTTTGGTGAAAAGCGTGTAAGCAGGAACGTTCGCGTGACTTTCGACCTTCTGCCAATCATGAGCAACCATAGCGAGGGTGCGATTACTTTTTGATGGGAGACGATGGGAGGTATGTAATATGGAATGAACGTGAGCTGAATAAATACGTAGTGGAAGCGCCATTTAAAGTGCCCATGGCGCTATACTCCGGACATACCATACAGTCTAGTATTACTAATATTGGAAAACAAAGAAGAGAACCATCTCAGTCCGGGAGCTTTTGCCAGCCACGTCAGCCATCAAGCGGGTTTCCAGCTTTTTGCGCTTGGTCGTAGATAACTCGTTTCCTCTGGTATGGCTACCACATGGAATATGTTTTAGTTTCAAATTGATACTAACCAGTAACTAGACACAAAGAGAAGAACTTTGTAACCTTGAATTATCCGAGGAGAAGAAATAGGGGCGGTGAGTCTTTTTGGCTGCCAATACCTTCCCAGTTTCATAACCTTGAGGGTACTGGCAGCTACTAATTAAAGAAACCATGTTTTCCCAGAACAGCATGCCGCCAGCGCTCGCCATGCGGTAACATGACCATATACCGACATTATGATTGAATGGGAGACTACTTATAGCATTAGTATATGCACAACACTGGGGCTAGCTAGTAGGGCCAACGAAGAGGCCAAGTTGCGAGAAATGCAAAATGAATTCATCTATTAAGTAGCCGAGTAACTAAGTAACTAATACCAAATCCTGCCAACAGTGCAGAGAAACACGATAAAAAAATTCTATCTTGACCTTAGCCCGCTCGTCATCAAAATCTTGAATATCATAACCACTTGCCAGCTTTGTGAATTGGACCATGGAGTGGACTAGGCCGTATACGCCAACTTGAGTGTGCCAGGTTCATAAATTTAGTGAGTGAACTGATCTAACAGGTTGACTCAAATTTCGAAATCAGCTATCTCGGGGAGTATAGTGCCACGTCGAGCTCGACACTACCAGAAGTTTGGGATTTATGCAGGACCTGAATGGGTCTCCTACAGTTGATGGGAAATTTGAAAACAAGCTTATCTAGCTAGATCTCAATTACTCACCTTTTTGTTGTCAGAAACTTTCATAAGACACACTTTCTTCAAGTGAAGCCACTAATGACATCATTACACTCTAGTGCATGCATGTGGGGAATCCCCCAAAAATATGAATATGTCTTGTGCCGAGCGCAGGCAACTAAAAGCAATAGTGTATCCCCAGACACCAAACAGTGATATGCGATAGCCTGAGTCCCCCGGCAGTCTCTGTAACTCCACGTCAACACAAAATTGCCATGTGGAGCTATGTGGAGACGAATTCCGCTGGCTTGTAGTACCGAAATTTCATGCGGTCCGCGGGGAAAAGAAGGAAGGCTCGCGTGCTCTAATGTCCCAATTTATGACTTCTGTATGTCAGACAGGTATGCCACGGGAGCTTCGCCTATACTCGTCCGCGATCAAGGGAGGGTCTGACGATGCCCACAAACGAAATAGAAGACAAGTGCTTGGAAATTCGGATTATTGTGAGGAAGCCGCAGCCAGAGGAGAGAGCATACCAAAACACGGTTGTCAATTAGTAGTTTCTAGGTTGAATTCTTCAAGCCACGAAGCCTATCTTTGGGAGTATCTCGGAATTCTTGAACACCGCTGTGTGGTTTCACCTTTACCAAAGCAGGAGTCTTGAGTTATTGAGTCCCGTAGACAAAACCAATTAAAGCAATCTGCAGTGTCGGGTTTGCACTATGTAGTAAGAGAATTTCTTACTATTTGGCGTTACGTCGCAAGTGGGTGACAAGGGCTCGAATCCGACGCGGCAAAAGTCAGGCCGAGGATATCTCAGTATGCCATATTCACAGGCAGACTGAATAGAAGGAAGGTGGCCTAAATTACTAGAGCGGCAATAGACACGAAGTCGGAGGTCAGAGAAAGAGCCCAGGATCATCATGGATGATTCAGCGATCAACGGAGGGGTGACAGCAGCTACACAGCAGCTATACTCATGATATGGACCAGGGAACAAGGTAATTCATTTTCACCTAGGCACAGCAGTGTCTACGAAGGGGGCCTGGATATTGTGAGAATGATACTACTTGGACAGAGCTGTCGGTTGCAAGGGAAGGGAGTCAGGTCAGCAGTAATAAACATGTACACTGGGCAGGCAACGATACACGCGGCTCACCAAAGCCGCCATGTACAGTGCATCAGCATCAATACTGCATCAACACAATCCCTACAGTCAGATGGATGCTATCACACCACGCATTGCGGGCATTGAGACCGACGAACAGAAAGTCACAGCTGCACAGTACACGTACCCGGACATAGTACTACAGCGAAGCTAGATTGTTACCCAAAATGTCATTGCGCACACCTCCCGTCAGCAAACCAATAGTGCGAACGCCGTGGTGGCAACGAGTATACGCCAAGATCAAGCCAAAGATAACTTCGAATAGTCCATCAGCACGCGCTAAAAATTCGTGACACTAAGACCGACGACACCAAAAGCTTTAAAAACTCATCTCGGAACTCCCGCGCGACCACGGAGTCGGCCTCCTTATTCAGTCAAGAACGGGCTTCCGTACGCCCCCTCAATAGGACAAGCACCTCGCCAAGATCAACTTGAAAGTAGCAGACTCCACATTTGAAGGCTATAAGCCGCGGCGGTCTAAAAGAAGAAACTGTCCATCACTTCATGGACCGAAAGAATCCAAATACCACGATTGTTGATCAGAAAAATTTAGCACGCTGGAAGAGACCTATTGGAACACCAAGATTCGCGAAAGTCAAATAGCTGGATTCTGGAAACTACTACTTTATGGTGGACGATAGGTTACGGTTCGATTTGCCGATTTGCCGCAACATATTTTGAAGTCCGATCAATGTTTGTTTTAGTCTTATATCAGTTTGTGTAAAGTCACAAGGCCAGTTACTTACAAGGCCAGTTACTTACACTTGGTCAGAATCCCCGACTCCGGAATTCCGTGCATAGTGATGAGTTCCGGCACAGGTCCGTGCATAAGTCATAAGCATCTTAGACACGCAGGCAGAGCACAATATAATTACGTTGTAACAATTTGTACAGGGGCAGGTGTGCTCCAATAGGAAAAAATGCTGTCATCAGCAGGTTTCGAACCTACACAGGAAAGGGCAACAGATTTTGATTCTGTTGCGGTAACCACCAGGCTAAGACTAGTTACAATGAACTGCCAAAGAAACCATCACGGGTGAATATCAAGGTGTGTTCCGAGAGAAAAAACCTTACCGTCCACAGGTTTCGAACCTGTATAGTCCAATACAAACAGATTTTGATTCCGTTGTGGCAACCACCAGGCTAACACCAGGCACGGTAAACTTCCAAAGAAACCATCTACGAGTGAACATAAAAGTGTGTTCTGATAGGAAAAACCTCGCGGCAGGTTTTGAACCTGCACAGTCCAGGAGAAACAGATTTTGATTCTATTATGGCAACCGCCTGGCTAAGACCAGCCAGTTACGATGAACTTCTAAAGAAGCCATCCATGAGTGAATACTAAGGCGTGTTTCGATAAAAAAAAAACCTTGTCGTCGGCAGGTTTCAAACCTGTACAGTCCAAGAGAAACAGCTGCGGTAAACTCCTAAAGAAACCATCCATGAATGAATGTTGAATGTCAAAGTGCGTTCTGATAAAAAAAACTGTAGTGCAGCAGGTTTCGGACCTGCGTAATCCAAGAGAAATAGATTTCGGTTCTATTGTGGCAACCACACTAGCCAGGAGTCTTTAACTCTTCCACTTGACGACTCGCGAGACCTCCTAAAAGGGGCCCCTGATTGACACTGCCAGAAAAAGATGACATGGACAATAAAGTTCGACTCTGAACGTCTACGAAACAATAGAATTGCCCCGACGAGGGACGAAGGTCGAGATAATTCTCATTCACCATCATTAGCAGCAAGTTCAATATGATTGAGAGTACCAGTAAGTATACGTATACATGGAGTTTCTAGAAACACAGAGGGAAATGAGCAGATACTAGAAAACGAGGACAATGAAACACTGTCACCACCTTGAAGGCCAGACATGGAGGATCAGAGACGGGAGTTTCATCTTCCCGCAAAACGGTGGTCACGCAGCAATCCAGTTCATCCCAAACATAACATCGAGACGACACGCGACCTCGAACTCGACATCGGTAGTGAGAGCACGGCAATGAATCGCTGAGGCCATGGGTATTTCAACGAAACGCGAACTTGGGCCCAAATGGCCGAGCGAACGAGCAATCGAAGAAGACGTGAGAAGAATACGATTCAAGCACAAGAGCAACAGACGCAGGAAGACGATCTATTTGAATGATGTCCCAGTGGTAAAACATGATATAACCCGATAGCGTGAATAAATCTACATGACACATTAGAATGGTCGCACTGGTGTTCGGAAACCAATGGAAGAACCTACCTTACTAGGAAGGTTCTGAGAAGTGGAAGCCTTGGAAGTACAGCACGGTGGTCTGGCTTTCCATAGAGCAGCAGTCTTCGTACAAATCTCTGCTTTCTTCTGTACAACACGGGGGCAATAAGGGTCAGTACGGATGCGGACAGTGTTTGCAAGCTGTCGTGATAATATTGATCGTCGTAATGAGGCCATACAGGATTGTCATGCTGTCTCAAAGTCATATGGGATGCGGCAGGAGAAAAGACAGTGGGAATATACTTCAGGCTAGATAGACTGGTTGAAACGTATGTTAAGAATTATACTAACTGTTGATAGTGGGAATGTGTGCAGGACCAGATGTCAACTCCACAGTGACCCCATTATGATTGGAAACAAAACGCAGCACAATGCAGTCATGCAGAAAAGACAATAGGATGGAGAAATCGAAATATCGACTCATCATTGACATGAATAACAGTAGGAATACCAGCAAAGGATCCAATGGCCTGATAACAATTAAAGGCATAGTCGACGACTAAGATCAACATACGCAGTGAGAAAAACAACACCCACTACTATTATAGCTGGAATGAAGCACTGCGCAACCTGAGCGAGTCGCATATCCTGGAGGGTAAAGGTTGCTCGGTGAGCTCAGGGAAGGAATCCAAAGGATAAATTCATTCGCTACTAATGTTGTGACATTAATGGTAACGTTCACTGGCAGCTGCGGATCTGCCTCAGTTAGTGTTGTGGGCAGAACTCTGCCATTCTGCCACATGGCAGGGCAGAACTGGCACTGCCGGGCAGATGGCAGACCTCCCGAATGTGGCAGAGCTCCCGACAGAACCGTGGGAGGATGTACTATATACCATTTCAGTGTATGATAGCGTGAATCAAAGCACTCTATTGAACTCATTCGGTGTGCACACAAGATGTCAACACTACGACTCAAGGATGGCGACGACATGGAGTTCTTTGCTCATGCAAAGTCAGTCTTCAACCGTCGATTTCATTCAATCAATACAAATATCACACCTTCGCACTACTCCTCCACCCAGTGTGTCATAAACTTGCTGTTACTCAAGCAGCGAGTGGCCGTCCATTCGAATTCATGGTCAAAGTGGCATTGGAAATCGCACTACAGTGAAAGTGGAGTAAAGCAAAGGCCGGCACACTTGTCATGGACCTTAAGGTATATAATCTCTGCCACGCACCATTCGCTGGTGGCCAGGCAGATGGACTAGCTTGGTGGGAGAATCTCCCAATCAACTCTGACGCACACCCACTGAAGGCTCTTGCAATATCCATCATCACATGCGGCCGAGGTTGAACGGCTCTTTCAGACCTTGGTGGTACGCAGTCGGCCAAGCGCTGCGACCTTTCAGTTCGCACATTCGAGACACTTGGCAAAGTCCACGCTGATCTTCGCTATCACGTCCACCTTAGAAATGTTACTGACGGCAAACCAACACGACGACGACATGCTCACATGCACACAACCGAACTTCCGGGAATTGATACGGAGGTTGCCAAACAGCTCAAAACTGACTTTGCATTCGTTCCCCCACTTTCAGCAGTCTCCAGTGACAATCTTGAGGTTTCTGAATCAATCTCACTTGATGATATTGATGCTGAGTTTGCTCGACTCGAAGATATTCGTAATGTGGAAAAAACAATGGGCACAGAGTTTGCCTCGGACTGGGATTTGGATGGGAAGGAAGTTTTGCGAGGGAGAGCATTTGACTTCGCAGAACTGCAGCGCGTCGATGAGGGATTTGTGCCTGCCGCGATCAAGGATGAAATTATGGTCACGGATCATGATGCAAATGAAGATGGGACATGGAATATCAATTCTATGTTGCTGTCGAGCGGTCTTACATCGATGTAGTTAGTAGCCATCGTTAAAACATCACGTGATTCTGCCATCTGCCACGTTGGCAGAACTACCTTGAAATAGTTCTGCCCACAGCACTGGCCTCAGTGAAGTATGTCAGACCTGCGACTACATTGTCTCAAAGCTGACCTTAATCTAACCAGAGGCTCACTATTCCAACGTTTGTCCTTATACCCAATTCAATTCACTGGCTGATGAATGGACTGGCTCGATATTCACTTGGCCCAACTCACCTTGGCAACAGGTGAAAACACGTGTTAGGACCGTCCAAATTCGTAGTTGGTACAAACATGATCATGATCCTAACGTGAGTGTACATCAATATTTTCATTTACTATCTCCAACTTGCTACAGACCTTGATACTAGGCACCGCGACATTCAAGAATAATGCAACTTTCATGCAGAGAGTAGTTTGCCTCGGCGTGTGTATGGATTTCTTCATATCATGTGCGACTTACATAAATTGCAGTAGACTAAATTTATTGATATGACAAACCGCCAACCACGAGAGTGCACTGTTTCGAAGACAAGACCGGAGAGAAATTTTGGCGAGCTATGGTCACTAGACTCATTCGAGTGATCAATGTGACCTGTTACCATTTCGAAGTAGATCGGCTTTCTAACTTTCAGAAACTATGCTACCATTGAGCTGACTTTATTTAGTAGACCCCGCAAACTGTGCCGGAGAAAGGTATGAAGCTTTTTCTACGCTCATTGTTACTGCTTACGTGTCTTCCACTCGTCGAGCTCATGGTCTTTGCGCACAGCATCTTCTGCCATTTTTTCCAACCCTTGAGCCCATGAATGTTCCCCAACCCCTCTGCGCTTTCACTTACTACGTATATTCTCAGCGCAGCAAAAGTATTGGTGAGCAAACAAAGGACCAATATTGTACACGGATAACAAGTGCATCATCAGTGAGCATGAACGTGAACGTTTGAACAGCGACTACCCACAGCGACTACCCAAACCTAACTAACTGTCTTATTGCCAGTTATCCATCACTTTGTCCAGGATACTCGCCCTCCTTATCTGATTCTCAAGTCAGGTTTCAAAAATGCCCCCAAAACTCCTCTCGTCCTTCAAGTCGCATGGCCACTCCGCTGACCTCATCTACAGTGAGCCGCTGACAACGCCGCGCCGTGACTTATTTAACATCAATTTTCTGGCCTCAACCGCATCCCCCAGGCCTGCAGGTGTGGAGGATCATGCTGCCTTTATCTTAGCGACATCATTTGTCGCCGGGTATTTCAAAATATGAGCATGGTCTGGGTTTATGAGACGAAACGGGAGGGAGTGGGCACGCTGGATAACAAGGTAAATCTCAGTCTCTTGAAAAGAACTATATTGACGTTTAAAGTACCCAGATAACAAGGCAACCAAAGACGCTCGTTAGCTAATGGTGACGGCGGCTTGCGACTAGGTACTTACATCTCAATCTCTTGAAAAGAACTGAGATGTTTTCTGCGCTTCGGAGCGCCTACTATAAAGTCAGTGGAATAGCAACGGAAAAATATAAATAACGTTTGACATATATCGCAGGGCGCAAACGACGACGTCACTGCGGCGCATCCTACTTGGCTTGCGCTCGGACCAACTCCTCTTATCACGTACCTATCTCGGATCCTTGGGCCTCTTCCCTCTCAGATCCTTCGGATATCAAACATATGGACTTCAAGTATCGCCATCGTCATCCTCTAACTTCAATGTGTTGTCCGTCTTAGGATCCTTGGCCGAAGTTGGACGGCTTGGAAGATACATTTTCGAAGGAACCGAGTAAGGTCCGACTCATAGCAGGGTACCATGAACTCAGACAGAGGATTAAGATAAGTACATCATATAATAGAACTTCACTTTCATGTTCCGAAAACTCGGATATACGCATTTAATGTGATACACATGCCTTACAGATGAATAGCGTACCGGCGGTGTCGCGTCAGCTTTACCCGTACCGCACCGTGTCAAACATCATTCATTGATGTTGAATTGGTTCACCATGCCTCAAGCATCTCAGATTTCACACAGACAGGAAGAGCAAGGGGCGAAATTAATGTAGGCCAGCTGGGTAAGCTGCCAACAAATTTGACGTGGCATTTTTACCCTACCCACGGAACATAATTTCTTGTCGTGCAGTATCACTCGCTGAGTATAACTATCCTGCCAAACTGTATAAAAGCAAGTCGTCTTCCTATTGTCACCAGTATTCGACTCGCCTCAAAGAATTTATGTGAGCACCTCAGTAGATCATGCCACTTCAATCAAACAATGCGTTTCTCCCTCCTCACTACCATTGTTGCGTTGACGACATCTGTTAGGTCTGTTACAGCAACACCGCCAAATTTTAGCCCAGCGGGTGGGAGTTGCAATCAGGACAGTGATTGCTGCAATAAAGATTTTGTCTGCATTACCTCTGTGAGTATCTTGCTTCGCATCCAGTTTTCATCTGATGGGACTCACCCTCACCCTTTGTGCCTTGGCCCCGGAGTAATATTTGCAATACCGAATATGTCATAATGTAGATCATCTTACCCTAAGAACAAACCAATTTGCAAGTAGCGACACGCTAGTGAGTATTTTTGCTTTGGCATTGATGCTGCATCAAACTGCTGGTTCAGAAATGAATAGAGGCGATGCTGAGTTGTAAGGAGTCATGGTATGAATGAATCGAAGTATTTGCGTACTTGATGTGACCTATCTATACGCTGCTTCGAGTCACAGCTAAGATGGAAGTTCAAGCTAAGGTGCATCTTGCGTGCAAGCTTAAGTTAGCGTAGGAGTCGTATTGTTCGAAGTTGACTGCAGATGCTGCCGGCACAACTGAATGGCGTTGTGAGGACCGGAGGTCCTCTACGCGCGGACCACGCTTCAAATCAAGAACGTTCGACATGCTATGCAACTCTCGTTATTCTTACCGTGACTCATTTGGATTTTCGTACTCTTTTTCTCTCTACTTTACCTTGTCAGTTGCGACGCCATTCCCTGGTGCCTCTGTTTTCACCTAATCGTTCGGCTCATCCATCACCGAGAACCCTTGCCGTTTTCAGTATATATACCGCATGTACAATTCTCGTATCTACAAGAAAGGCAGACAGCAGAGCGGCGAAAGCTGCGAGCGAAGCGAATCCTACCGACAGTGAGATCCCCGCTCCAAGAAAGACCCAAAAGCCTCTCGAGAAGTCCTCGTCTCTAGTCCTAGTATCTCCTGCTTTCATATTACCGGTTAACACGCCTCAGGCTCATTTATATCTCTTCTCGTTCACAATTCCCTGTCAAACTCACCCCCAGCCTTACAGCATCATGGGTGATTACAAGCATCGTTATGAATTGCACTATGCATGCTGGGCGACTCGATTGCCGCCGCTTCAGTGAACAAGTAGGCTATTATGTCCAGCGACCCATCTTAGCATGATATATTTTTGGTTTTATTGAAGTTTCTCTGCCCCTGGTTGGCGTTCAGCACGACGGGCCTCGATTGGAGCCACCACGACGCTTATTGTCGAGCACATTCCTCAGGACAGCATAGGGTTCTTCATCCTTATGTCCTCGTCGCCCCTCATGTCTACCCTCTCCCATACAGAACTTGGGTGTGTAGCATCTCCTTGATAATGTTTTGTCCCTTACATATGATGGAATTTTAATCATAAACCAACCTAAATTCTTATGTCTTTGATTTACTGAGTGAGATGATGATGCAATATAATATTATGACTACATGACAGGAACGTGTATGTAGTGTGTACGGGGTGGAGCTGCAGGTTAGGAGAAGAAGGAAAAAATCAGGATGCAGTGGAATTCATTGGAGAAGAGGTGTGAGGGCCGCACCGAATAGCGATAACTAACAATTGACTGATAAGGGGAAGGGGTGATGAGGGAGGGGATACAGTTGACTGCGAGCGCAATGGGATTTTGACACAGGGGCACCAGATCTTGGCGTAGACGTGACGTCCAGTCTTGATGCCCGGTTCTACAAAAGAAATCGGCCGCGACGGCATAGGCAGCAGTATGTACCAGGAAAGAGCGGGAGCAAGGATAGCAGGATTCACGAGCACTTGGTTGACTGAGAATGCTGTGCACAAAGACCGTGAGCTCGAAGACATGTAAGTAGTAGTAATAATGAACGTAGAGAAGTTCTCTGGCCGCACAGTTTGTGGGGTCAGATTACTAAATAACGTCAGTCGAAAATATGGTTTCTGATTCTGAACTCGAAAAATTACTTACATAATGCACTAGTAGTACCTACTACTAGGTCGCATGGATCGACATGACGTCAGAACCCATCTCACCCGGACGTCCTCAATGGATTTGGCTTCAAGGCATCGATATCCACTCATCGTCGGCAATGCACGACAGAGGCACTGAGCTGCGTCCACTCATGGGGCTCGGAAATCTGTGAAGCGAATTGCTGAAATGAAGATGCGGAATTACGCATTAATGAGTCGCTACCGCCCATTTTCGGGTGAAATACACTGCCAGTGGGTTGCTGCATCATCCGAATAAATTACAGGTTGACAAATTTTGCCTAGACCTACTAGTACTAGTATGACCTAGACTCAACCTAGATTGGTTAAGCCATTTGAATTTTGCATGACACTTTTTGATAGGCCAATTGTCAAAAATAAAACAGGGCAACATCATGATTTGTTCGACATTCCAGTTATCGGATAGCATGCGAACTTCAGGGTGTATAACTCGTTCCATCGTAAGAACTTCCACGATTGATCATTACTACTGGCCGAAGTTGAAAGCTCGTTGGTTTGTCGACCTTTTTCAGCCCAACAGCGTAACAGACAACTGTAATATAACCTTTCTGCACGGCGCAACCTTCCTTACGGCTTCCACACTCTGGGCCGGCTTATCTCAATCGTTGTTAATCCGAACTCCACCGGTGCTGAACGTTATTTAATTCGGTTCTCTCATCTCATACTTATATAAGTACTAGTAAGCGAAGTACGTTTTAAGTATTCCTGTCCCCAACCACGCCTTTGATCAGGCTATCTGAACATCTTGACTCCCAGGACGTAAAATGGGTTTCTTCTCTGGCGTGTCCAACTTTTTCTGTGATGCTGGAACCATGTCTTGGGATGTCATCCTCACGCTCTTCAACCTCGTGGGGAGGAAGCGTCCTATCGATGATGTCACTCCTGAGGGCCACCCAGGTTATGGAGGGCACTGGCCCGAGTTTAGGCCTCCCCAGGAGACCGACTCCCGCTGTTCGTGCCCCGGACTCAATGCACTAGCTAATCATGGTTAGTGGTTCTGCAAATCTTGCTGATGAGGCTTGGGATGACAGCTCGAAAATGCAGGCATTATCTCACGCAGTGGCCGTGGCATATCCTTTGTTGAGCTTGATCGCCATGTCCAGGCCACCTACAACATTAGTTCCACCTTATCCTCATTTGTCGCACATTATGCTGCTCGCATGCTTGACAGAAGCTTCAGCAAGGATACCCTTGATTTAGAAGAGCTCGACCGGCACAATGGTATTGAACACGACGCATCTCTCTTACGTGAGTAATTTGATGGGGTTGTTTTGTATGTCGAATAATTTACCTATCTTCAGGCCTTGACGCTGCTTTCCAACCAAACCAATCGACGAAGCATGTACCCTACATCGAGGAGTTACTTGTAGCAGCTTCCAGCAAGGATAAGGATGGCAATGATGTCATTACCGTCAAGGATCTCTCTAAGCTGCTCGGCAAGCGTCGTGCAGTGTCGCGTGCAGTGAACAAGGAATTCACGCTCAAACGTTTCCACAAGTTATTTGGTTGTGCAAAGTATTTGATTTCGTTGTCGGTTTCCAAGCCAATCCTAACAATTTCGTCAGTGCCTCGCTGTTACTTTCAACCATGGGAGGTCGTGTGGATGACCTACACCACTTTCTTCTTCATGAACAGCTTCCGCAGGGCTGGGAGTCACGTGTCCGCCAACCTTATGGACTGACCTTGATAGACTTCAACAAGCTTGCATTGAAAATTGAGTTTGGGGTGCGCGAGAAGGATTGGGTGCAAGTGGCGCAAGAAGCTGCAGAACAACATGGCACCACTCCTGTTTGACATGACTCCCGAAGCGGTTGCTTGGATACTAACGCTCACTCGAATGTTCTTTCACTTTATTACTACTGATGACGATCCATTATGCCTTTTCATTGCTTTTTGGATACATATGCTAGCGTCTTAGTTGGTCGTTTCATCTGAATGACACAATCAAAAGGTTACAATGAAAAACAGATGAAAAAAAGACCAGCGCTGCCAGCCCGCTGCATACCTTGACATTCTCGAGAGTACCACAAAAACTTGGGTGCACGTCTGAGCTACAGACAACCAATTGTGAAAGTGTTCAAGAAGGAACCCAACTCGCCCTTAAGCCGTGTGTGCATTTGCGTTGGCTTGAAATCTGCTTGAAATGTCAGGGAGGGCTGTCCACGAGGCAAGTTGTCGACGGCACCTTTATGCCACCTTGCAGTAACAACTGTTTTTAAGTACATAGTACCGACCGGGATGAAGATATGGCACAGCGAGCCTTGCTGTATAGTAAGGCATGTATTTGAACAATCTCACGGTTTGAAATGAGGCAGAATGAGTCTCCACCGTCGAGCACCGTGGTTGCTGATTGTGGTAGAGTTCTGCGATGGATTGATGGAGATTGTTGATGGTGTGTTAGTTTTGCCACACCTGGCTAGGGAATGGTCCCACTTTGTAGCTGATGGCTACATAGTCTAGAGGCATAAGATGATCAGATCCCGGTTCCTTGCTAGAATGTGCTCATTTGTCGGTTTTCCAGTGGCCCGCGTTCCGAGCGAAAGCGACCAGCCTGCGCCAGCTGCAGGGGGGAGAGTTACGAATCGGGTGGTCTACATAACGGTCATCACGTCGGCATAAAGATGACGGAACCTTGAGTCGAGTCTGCTCCGAGGTTGAGCTTGTCTGGCCTTCCGTTGAGTGTCGTCCAAAAAAGAGGTTGTTGGGTTACGGTCGAGTCATGTGGTACCTTTTTTGTGTATAACCGGAACGCGTCTGTGGCAAATAAACTAAACGCGCCTTTCCCGCTGACTGATCCGCTTTTTGTTCTCCATTTCTTGCACAGCAGCAAAAACGGCTTGCAGGCCTCTAGCCAACTTGTTCAGGACTCTTTGCGCGCTATATAAGACAGCAAAACCTGTCTTTGGTCCACTTTTCCGCTTCCTAGGCTTTACCAGACGGTAGTGATATCAAAACAAACACGCCAATCAACCATCATAGCGCGCTATTTTTACCAGATAGACACGCGAATTCCATGTATACACCTGCGCAATCGCGACATGCGCGTACAATCAGTCCACCACTCTCAGCAAATGCGTCGTCTCACACATTCACGGCGACTGCCCAGCAGCAAACAAAGTTAAACGTCGTAACACGTCTTGCTATCGAGGGCAAAGCAAAGCAGGGTCAAGATGGCATTGCCATTAAGATGTATCTCAAGGTATGTGTGTTCATCGCAATCAACTCAGACAAATGGGCTAAAGACCATCAATAGCTTTCAATACCTATGGATGCTGTTGCTCCTGGTTCTACACTACCATTATTTCCCGGTAAGCATTCATTCTCGGGTTTTCCTTCCTCCTATTTACCATTACCATCGAAGAGGGAAACTTGAAGATGTTGAGCTCGGAAGTTCACCCAACCGATAGTAACTCTGCTCCTTACAACTTTTCCTCCACAACCTCTCCGCTATTGAACAGTACTGCACGTGCTCTCAATCTACCGGCTCGCTCTCAAAAATCTTATCTCTCTGTTTTTGGTCTACCAACGTCCAGTGCTTCTATCATGAATTCGACCTCTCGTGCATCCTCTTCTACATCTACATCTCACACTGCAATCCCGCCTCTGGACGAAAAATACACTGGTCATATCCTTGTCAGTGGGTACAACATCTCCTACGTCCTGCCCAAGGAATTTCCACCAAGGTTTGGTGACGACAGTGCAATTAGGGTTTCCACATTCTCTACTGCAAAGATGCGACGAAGCTCCGTAGGAGAGCGTAACAACATGCATTTCATGGCTGGTTTAGATCTCTGGGTTCCTTATGTTTGTCGTCCCCCGAAGGCTCCTTTCCTCGTACGTCGTTCTTACATGTCACAAATTTTCATTTCACAAGTGCTCCATAAATACAGATATCCATCCCCCTTCCGCGCTGTCTGTCCAACAATGTCAAGCTTCGCATATTCCCCCCAAACTCTACAACAACATCCTCCTCATTTGCCTCTCTTTCTTCTGCGGAAGAGGATCCCGGCGCATGGGAGCTTACGTCTGAGCCTCACGTTACACGAACTACGACTCGTCCTTCGCGATCAGGGTCCTACGCAGACATGGCAGATGATGAATCGTCTGACTCTTCCGCTTACACAGACAGAGGTTCTGGTGGTATTGCTATCCTGGGCACATTCCCATCAGCAGATCGTCTTCGTGTTCGTTGGGCAGCACCCATGAAGACTATGGACAGCAAAGATGGTCGGCGGCGCGTAGGAGTGAAAGAGGTGAAGGGTGAAATGGCATGTCATGTTCTTGGAAAGGACAGCGACCCCGCGAGTGGAAGGGAGGGCATCTTGATGAAACTGGAGTACAAGGGAACTGCAAAAGGTGTTTGGTTTCCTGGCGTGGCGACGATGTTGGGTATGGATGTGGGACTGGAGGCGCGAGGATCCGACGTCATTTGGGCACCTGCAGAAGAACCGACTTGGACTGTCACAGGAGGTGCAGGTTATACGGGCTTCGACGTCAACCCTCCGTCGACACCTGTCTCGAGGCAAGCCTCGCTAGAATTTCCTCAGTCAATGCCATTGGAATCCTACCCGACCTCGCGACTCCAAGCACCCATGCTAGCAACACGACACGACTCTGGTTCTTCGGCCGGTTCAACTTCATCTTTATTGCGTGCGCCGCTGCCAGGAGACCAAGTGTCAGACTATTCTTTCGAGGGCTCCCCGACTTCTTTGACACCCTCAGGCACTCTGTCATCCATCAGCTCGATACCTTTCACTTCGGAAGGACGTAGCCGCGCGAACTCAGATGTACAAAGCATTCCCCATCCCCCAACATCATTGACCATTCATGTCAATATGAATGATATACTCCCCCCATCAAAAAATGTCTTCACATTCAACATCACTGGCACAATTCTTGTCATGTCCCGTCCGCGTGCTTTCAACGGGGGTTCAAATTCAAGCCCGGACGGAGAATCAGATCCCATCCCCATAGTCTTGCCCCGATTCTCTGTGCTCGCTGCAGATGCAGAAACAGTTGCGACGATCATCCGTAATGAGTGTGAAGATGCTACAGTGGAGGTTTACAACATATCAGGCAACCTACGTGATGCACAGACACGCAGGACTGTTCTGCAGCGTGGAGGGTTGTCGCGTTGTGGATCTGACGGAGGGCGTATCGCTCTACGCTCCATAGCAAGGTCCTTTATCCCCACAAGGCATTCCACAGCAGATGATACACTTGAAAATATAAGGCACCCTCCCAATCGGCCACGCACGCCAACTGGGATGAACCGTATAGCAACTGGGGTATCACTCCCTCCGATGTTTAGCACCCTCTCGA
Organism: Suillus decipiens; assembly: GCA_016695475.1. Classification (NCBI taxonomy): domain Eukaryota; kingdom Fungi; phylum Basidiomycota; class Agaricomycetes; order Boletales; family Suillaceae; genus Suillus; species Suillus decipiens. The sequence goes on along the minus strand of MU172919.1, from coordinate 375,239 downwards.
GAAGAAAAAGGGATGGTCCCCTCATGATCCCCTCCGTTATGGTCGTTGTGACACCCTTGCGTTTTGATCATGCAACATCTACCAGCGTATATGCTGTTCGGGTAACTCATCCAGCTCCATGTGAAATGGAAACAGATTGGATGGAATTTGGACTCGCAGATGCAGGTGACACGTCGCCCATTGACTGTTCTGTGGAAGTCGCAAACGTGAGCATCGACGGCATGCCTGTACGTTTTGAAATAAGCTCAGCTACCAAGCACGCGGAGGGGTCGATTGTCGACCTGTCATCCTCTCTGGATAAGTTAGGGAGCAAGAGTTGGGCTGCCTGGGTCAGGGTGCACGTGGGTGATCTCATTGGGGATGTTCAGGTTGACTATTTGGTCAAGACCCCCACCGTCGGTCTCCGCCGAGGAAAAGGCAAAGCCAGAGATGACGGGTACGTGGGCATACTGCTGCCCACATTCACCATACCAGTGGGCAAACTTGAAGTTAACGTGGAAGCCTCGACAGGTATAAGTAGCGAATATGCCTATCTCGATGTTTACTCACTCCGTTATCACAGGCCTAGACGCACATTTTCTGCGTTCTAACCTTGCTTACCAACACGCATCTCAACAGGGCAGCAGATTAGTCCATTACATATTGGAAGAAATGTTCACCCCCACACTTTCCTTACGGACCCAGCCGCACGTTCACCGATTTCACATCAGCGTCCGGTTTCTGGGGAAACTACTTCAATTTTTGATATGGACAGCGCCCGCTCTTCTTATTCTCATGGTACTACTTAACCTTGGAGCCGAATTCAGGCATGTGAGGCACTCCCTCGATCGACACGCGCCAGATCCAGCCTGGCGCGATCATCGTCCTCAGGCGTCGATCGAGACGGTGTTCATTACTACGACTATCTATGCGCCTCCGCATGCAAAGCCTTCGGTTGATCACACTACAGCCTCGACAACGCCACCAACATCATACTCAACACTAACGTCAGTGATGGAAGGCTCTGGTGCGCACACCGCTTTCCATTCCCCAGTTTCCTCGCCTCCATCAAGTATCTCATCAGGAACAGCTACGGAAAAGGTGACACCCGCACCCACACCAAGTTTACCTCCAGATGAGACCTCACTTTCTCTTATCGACGTACTACCTTTTTCATGGCCATTGAAATTGGACTTACCCCCGGCCGCACAACAAACTGTCGACATCGTTCTCGAAGGGTTTGGTGTGATCTGGCAGGTATTTAGGAGAGTATATCATTATCCTTTAGATCCCCCTTGATTATTTACTCGGATCCCGTAAAAGATAGAAAGAATGTTACACTATTTTTTATCACAAAGGCAAGCAGAAGTAGACATGACCTAATGTACACGAACTAGACATTGCCGGAAGAATCACTTAGCCCATGGAGATTTGAGAAGGTCCACAAGATGTTTGGCTTCCTCGCGATAATCGAGAGAAGTAATTCTCGATATTCCGTAGCGGACACGTGTTTGATCCTACGGAATCCATCCATATTTCAAACATGTAACAGATGGAAAACAACTCACATTGTATGTGTCCTGCTTTGCACGGCAACTAAAGTTGAACGTGACGCCACTGGCCTGGGCCAGGAGAGCGTTGTACTCTGCTTCGTTGCGTTCCTATGGTGTGCTCGTAAACATCAAGAAAAGTTCCGCGAGATTCATACTGACCTTAATTTCATGCACCTCATCTGCAGTTTTCCCGAAGACGGCCAAACCAGCCTCATTGAAGCCCTGCAACCACGCCTGACCGGACCAATCAGCCACTGCCATTGACATTATGTATCTGATAATTAAAGTTAGGTTTGGATCCAAAGGACAGCAAATGAACATACCGATACTCCGGGCGCTCAAAAGTTTTGTCGCATTTTTCACACCTCCAGCCGCTACCTAAATCAACCACCTTTTTGTTGCAGCCTTGAGTGGGACAGGCAGGATAGGAAATGCTTTCGCTCTTGATGTGCATAATAGTGGCGCGAGTGGAAAAGAACTCTGCCTTGTCGGACATGCCAAGTTGCGACTCTTTGACGTCGCTAAGATGTCGCATCTCACTGCGGTTGAAACCACCAAAGGATGCACCAGATGAACCACTCGTGTGCGACTGGAAATTTTTTTCAGTGCCGATACCATCGTACCATCCCCGCAGTAAATGCGCCTCTTCAATATCAGGCGATATTGACATAATGCTTGAGCTGACCATGGAGAGAGTGCGACCTTGAGTGAAGTGAGTTCCAATTGAGATGAACAAAAAGAGTTCATACCCCCAAAGTCACCAACTTTAACCCCCTTGAACGCAACGACTGGAAGATCGTCGGCTGTAAACTGTTCTGCTTGTTTTCCCCACAAGGTCAAACGAACAGAGTATTGTGACATGTCGACAATGGTCAAATCGCGTTTCGGAATCTTCAACCGAATTAAAATCCCCAAGTGACTGACGGGTGGAATATGTCACTTACCGTCCTGTTCGTCGCTTTTGATGTGATTTCGCCAAGGGGGCCAACTTCTTTGACAACCCCAATGACATCTAGTAGCGAATGACTACATATGAAAAAAAGATTGCAAAGTACCCACCACAAGTATTATCCCTTTCTAATTTTTCCAAGGAAGCCAATTCCACGAAGTTGTACTTCATCATAGGCACACTGGTGGTTTCAAGACACTAGAAAAATAAGTCGAGCATCTCGGCGGTAGTGTGGGAGTACATACTTCTTCAACTTCGGTGTTCTTCTCCAGACTCAGCTCATAATCATTCTGAAGATTCGAAAATTTCTTCTTTGCAAGATTTACTCGGGCTTTGGAGATGTAATAGACTTTGCCTTCCTCAAACTTTTCGTATAGTTCGTCGACGACTGCATTAAAACCGGTGGCCCGAATCTCGCCGGATTCGTCCATTAATGTGACGTTGAAAAGTTTCCCCTCTCCACGCTGGTTCGACCAAGTCCTAATATCAGACTTTTGTGTAACTCGAGCTTTGATGGTCCAGTTGTTCTGGTAAGGACTAAGTCCTTCGATAGGGTATACCGACCGCCCCCCTCTGCCGGATGGACCGGTGCGAGACTGGGGCTGGACCTGCTTTGACTGACCGGTATATGACGAGGTAGCTAATGGAGTAACAGATGGGGATGCAGCCTCTACAACCGCTGGTGCAGCGGCATCTTGGGTGGGAGGGGGGGCAGTTGGAGTGCCGATTTTTTCTTCGTCTCGTGATACCACGTGGAGGTCGAGAATGATGATTAATCTAGATAAATTAGTCAAGGAGTAGAAATGGCATTAGAAGCTACTCACCTTTTATCCTGCACGAAATTACAGGCCAGCTTGTCAATGACCACAACGGCATTCTTGTTTATGTCTCCATTTATTACGAGATCGTTCAACTGAGTAGCTAACATTGCCTGGACAAAATGGACGCCATCAGAAATGATGATGCGAAACCTGTCTGTGGTGGTGGTTGAACTAGTTGTCGGGGCCACTCTCTTGATGGAAAGCAGCTGCACGGTATGCCCAGAGGCAAGCTGGTCTATCTCTTCCTGAGGAGCCTCGTTGAGACGGCGACAGATTCCTGATGAAAGTTGAGACATGGCAACAGAGTTGAAAGTAAGTGAAAGTAAAAGTAATCACGATGAAAGAGAGGACGCGACTCTCAAAGTGTTGATTGACGTTTGTTTGCTACCGCGTTTATGACGTAACCAGGAACAGCATGACTTGCAGGGGTCTCCAAGCAAAGAATTTAAATTCTTCCCCAATAATATTTTCTTCGACCGTGTATAAAAATTAGCTATACATTTCCCCCCACTAATATAGCTTATAGATAAGTCTGATGCGAGCTTGCATTCTCAGACCGGTATTTCTAGTAGATAGCGTTTATGTATCGGGCTAGTCTGACTACGTCAGTTGTGGTATAATATAGTCGAAAGTGTACTTGCAAATGAATAGGCGAAGATCGGTCGGATCCTGTGAAACGACAAGATATTAAAATTTTATCCCTGGATGTGTTGGAGGAAAAAGAGATTTTTATGGACCGGTGGGAATGTTTATATTGTTTTATACTCCAACATGGTACCTCATGGTACATGTTCTCGGATACGAGTCGAGCTCATGTCATGGAAGAGATTGTCATGGACCAATGGGAATGTTGAGATTGTATAGTCACTTCCTGAGGCACCACGACTCCGTTATTTCTCTCTCAGCTTCACTTGGACTATTTCGTTGAATGTACTCAGCGAAGTAACCAAGTGAGTGGTATGAAATTAAGGTGTGTAGGTGAAAGTCACGAGGTGAATGTATTTTGACTATAGTTGTGCCTCCCTCATGGTGCATGTTCTCACATGTCCCCAGTCGAGCTCACGTCATCGTCCCAAATTTAAAGTTAACATGCCTTCATCACAATGTTCACATGATATCGACGTCGTCGATTATGAGCTACTTAGTACCTCAAGTTACCGCATGATAGTAGTTCTATGATTGGCCTTGGGATGAAGATCTAATCTATCAATGAGCTCAAGCGTGGAAAACTTATCATGGGCTGCAAATTCATATCTATCTTGGACTATACAATACAATATAACAATCATTGGCTGGCTATGGTCTGACTGTAGTAAAACTTAGTAGGTATGGACAGCATGATACTCGTACACACGCTATGGTCAGCCTACGATAAATGAGAATGCGCTCTAGACCACGAACAGGCCTATGACATATGACCGATAACATCCGATATGTAAAAATATTGTGACCATGTACATAATCGCGACAACCTATCAAACATTTGGTGCGAATCTTCAAGTTAAGCCGCGCCACATTCTCACTTTCTATTTCCCCAGTGCTATCGTGCATGATACCCGCCGGTCACCCAATCTTTTTTTCCGGTTTTCATTTAGTTTCGAGAATCAACCTATGCCTTCTGTGCACAGCGTGTTATCGTCGTTTCAGCCGTTTTGTTATGTTTCCGCTCCCCGCTCGTGCCGTCCAGGTCCGGATACCGGCGTCCTCAACGTCAGCTGGCCTCGTTCCATTAAAAAAACTCGGGCCTGAGCTCAAGGCCGTATCTCAAGGCACAGACTGAGGCGATTCCTTCGTCATAATAATACGAACAAAACACATACTACGACTTCTCCCGAGTCTCTGACCGGACGCGAACCGATATACGACAGTATTACGACTCCGGTGGCATTTATTTCGGACACCTGCACGGGTATCCGGCTTTTCAAGTATGCTTTGGAATCGGACGGTCTTGGCGGAACATCATGCGTCATCATCAACCCCACATCCTGATCCCTTGGTCGAAAAAAAATATTGCTTGTCAAGAAAACTACAGTAGGCCATTGGCAGACAATGGCTACTTTTCTGCTATTTATATCGGTACAATAAATAGGTGAATCTGGGTAAAGTATTACAGTGTAAATGTAAGGCGTGTCTACTAAGGCTACACAAAATAACGTATCTCGGTCAATAAATATCTGCCCGCTGCTCAGTGAGGTTAATGTGGTTGTGGTTGAATAAAGTGGTGGTTATGTTAAAGTGAGTACGATCTGTCCATGTTAGTCCCGTCCCTCCTTCAGATCTTTATAGCAGCACGTGCGGTAGCATCACGATTGGATTTCAGCAACAACGACAACTCGGTGCCACCTGTGCCAGTCGAGGGTCCTGTTTGCTTCTGTTGTCGCTCTATCCTCTGCATCATGGCAAATACGGGGCATCCGACCGGTATCGCCGTCGATCGTGCCATGGAGACGACGTATAAGCACGCGATGCGTACGTGCGAGTCACGAAACTTTCTAACCGCCGACACAGCTGCATTATATGACTCCTTCACACCAGGCGTGCTTTTTGCGAGTTCTCGAAGGGGACGAGACGTGTTCGCAAGATGGGACAGATAATCTCTGTGTGCCCCGGGCATATACAGTCGCATTCTCTCCATAAATCCAAGATCTGACCGTTTATTTGATTCCGAAGGGGCTGGGTACCGACGTTGCTGCAGTCTGAAGTCGATATCTAGGAATATGTCAAGTGCGTGCATGACGCTACTTTGGCCAGCCGATGGTCCGCTGAGGTCCAGTGTGGAAGCGTCAGGACCGTCCTCATAGACCCATGTCGGGCTGGATGTTCCGTTACCACTCCCATTGAACCAAGGCCGCACCTGCCAGTAAAATGTGGAGGGGTCTACAAGATCTCTCGTGGCTATCAAGGTTTCTTCAATCCGACCAACAATTGCCACGAGGCGAGTCAAGAGCCGATTGATTTTGGAGACGGAGGCAAAGTCGGAAACATTGGGAAGACTGTGGTACTCGTTGAGAAGGTGGAGCATTTCCACACCCAACATCTCGACTTTTGCGTTACTGAACCAGAAATTCCGCTCATCCTCTGTCCCTGAGAAGAGCTCAACGCCAAAATGCATGTTTTCTATCGTAACGGGAAGCTCTGGGTTTATGAGATCCCAGTTCCATAGAACAGTGTCGGCGAATGTAAGCACCGGTGCCATTCGCAAGACATTCGATACTTCAAGCAACGGAGTCGCCAGAGACCGGGGAATAAGCACCGAACCGGCTGTCTGGTCCGGCGGTGTAGAGTGGACATAGAAATGAACAAGAAAGGCGAGCACTTTGTGAGCCCGACGCAACAATTGTTTGTCTGTTTTTAGCTCATTTATGCTGATCACGGGGAGCTATTTTGAAATGTCAGTCGTGGTTCCACTCTCGCATATCAAATTTACTTACCCCTCGTATATCTGATCTCCAAAGCTCACCATCAGCTCGGCTGTCGGTGTCTTCTTCAGTTATATTTTCCCCAAGTACAAGCACTTCCTGGGCTCGTTTAAGCGCATTCTCCCATGCGCTATACGCCTCGGGAAGACGTGGGATGGGTTTCTCAGGGAGAAACCCTGTGTTCGTTTGAAGATTCACTTCAAAGTCTGCAGGTGTTGGTTGTGCACCTGGTGCCTCTCTCCTGTTAAGAAGTTGGACAGAATTGAGGACGGAGAGGACATTGCTGAACAAGTGGGATGGAGACAGTAGGTCGATAGGATACATTGCGAGTGGATGGAGAGAGAAAGACTCGCAGGCTAGTAATTTATTGTGATTCGAGATACAGAGGACCCGCGCACCTTTTATACATGAACTACCAATGCGTGTCCTCGATTAGATCACATCATCGAGATTCAAGGTTACCTAGTCAGTGCAAGCACTGATGTGTTTACCATCGGCAGCGCCGATATTGCCCAAACGGCATCACTGGGCGCGTATGCCTCTGTGAGAACTAACGGAACTTCATGCAAGGCAGGAGTTGACCGAAACTTGCGGGGAGTTTGTGCGAAAACTCCGATCATTCTCGGTGCCACACCCAGTCCTGTGAACTCCTTGTAATTCGTTGTCGAGTCTGGCTAGTTGGTAAGATGTTACTCAGGAACATTTGACATTGATCCCATGAGTGTCACCATCTTGCTACGGTCCTATCCTATACAAGTTCCCCTTTTGGTGCATAGCTCATAGTAGAGCGACACACGTAAGGCTATTACCTGTTGGCACGAGCGCTGGTGAGATGTTTCGTTTCCAATGCTGATCTTCACAGCCCGAATCTAAAGATCCACCAGACTTCTAAGGCACCGTGATGGAGAGAGAGATCTAGCTTTGCAACTCGAGTCATGCAGCGACCCAGTAACCATGTATTGCTTCCGCGGGATTAGTAGTAGTAGGTGCTGCAACTCCGCGTCCTACTCGCAAAGTACATGTATTCTCCGCATGATTTTGTCCGAGTACTCTTTATTGCTGTGGAGAGTGTGAAAATTTTACCGGTAAATTTTGGCCATATAGTAAGATTCGATTCCCTCTCAAGTGAGAGATGGTGGGTGTGATAACTTGCTGTGTGACCCAAGTCATTCAAAAATTTTGGACCCTCCCAGCAACCCTCGGAAGCGTATCTCGAGTCATGTGCAACACGTAATTACAGCGATGCACAGGATATTTTCAACAACCTCAAAAATAATCTCGAGTCTCGCAGCTATCATATCGTGCGACATTGATGCACGGCAGACACGTATGTCAAGTCCAATCTTATCTAATATAAATCGGTGATTTGGTCCGGTATTGTAATTTTGGGCAACTTGGGTTCAAGTTAGTGCAGTGGCCGTGCCACATAATGAAAAGCTGCGCGTCGCGCAACGTCAAACATCAGTGTTGACCGCACTTTTCTCCTTAGGGATCAAGGACAAGGTTCAAACAGTCATCGCCAAGAATTAGCTGCAATTCCGGTCCACCGGGTTGCGGACAACGACGTGGTGACAACTGCGCGCGTGCGAAACATACAGCAAGATAAGCAAATTGTGATATCGAGGATGGTTCACTGTACCGCAATTACGGGAGCAGATTACAATTGCTCTTTGTAATTAACGACCTCCAAACCTTGATTACCAATGACATCACAATTGCGTTTCACTACCTCCACCACTTTCTCTGCGACTCCGTGCTTGCCCGGGTAAAGAGTATCAAAATGTGCCAGTAGGTCAGAAAGAGAGATGGGGTCTTTTCTGGCCTTGGACTTGACAATTTGTAAGATGGCATCTTCACTTGGCAGAGCGAATTTCATCGGATTTTGCTTGCTGTTCGAAATGAAGTCCGGCGGTGTCAAGGTGGGCATCGCGCTGAGGTAACTAGAATCTTTGTCAAAAAATCGCCTCACTATCGCATCTGAGACATCATTGAGCTGATCGGGAGACCAAGTAGGACGACCTCTTGTTTTATCAACTAGGACTGCCGTTATACCTGCAGTGAAATCTGCACTGGCGCCACTCTGCATTTTCCAAGTTAAACAGGTCATATAACATAATCACCAATTTTCAAACGTACACAGTAAGCTGTGGCAATACCCATTTCCATTTGAAGGACCTGGAGGAGCGTCATTTCTTTCCCCCGTCGGACCGCTTCCAGTGCTACTTTAAGGCTAGTCGGACTCCGCATATGTAAGGTCTCCAGTGTTTCCGAGGCCCATCTGGCGACTAAGTCATCAGAAGTCGAGGCTAATTTGGTAAGATCTTCCACAATCTCCTCAACTGTATCATGTCGGAATGCCATATCGAGAGCTTGGCGCGTACGACCCGTCAATTTTCCAATTGGTTCGTCTGGAAGGCGCTTTGCGTGATGGTCCTCGATGGTTCTATCAATCATTGCAAAAGTAGGGTCCTCCAAATCAGATAAACGAGTCAGTAGGTTGGGCACTGTTCTTGACGATACGAAGTGGGTAGCAAATCCTAGTTCACTACCAAAATTCATAAGCCCACGGCCCTGCCGGAAATAGATATGTCCCAACTCACAAGACCTCTCTACCAGCAAGAGTTTCTGACGTCAGGGCGAGATATGTGCCAATTTCACCATCAATCCTGGACAAGAAGAAGCTTGCTCCAACATCCGGGCAGTAACCTATCTTGGTTTCTGGCATAGCAAATACTGACTTCTCCGTCGCAACACGAAATGGGGCACTAATGGCAAGTCCGACTCCCCCGCCCACTGGTGATATCAGCGCTATGCATGCTGTGTAGAACGAAAACACCAACTTGTGATACCATCCAGGATGGTTACGTATGGCTTCGGCAACGCAGACAAAATATAGTCCATTTCAAATCTAAAGGATATGGTATTCAAGCGGATCGGAACATGACTCGATGACTCACTCGTCTTTGAAGAATTCTATAGCCTTTGGACGAGTAGCATCATGCAGTGAATGCTGTAGTACAGCTGTGCAAACTTGTCAGCAAGCGTCCACATGGATTCGAATGTAATGTTGAAACGCACTGGCAACATCACCGCCGGCACAAAATGCACGGCCGATACCCGTCCCAACGATAATCTTACAAAGATCAGACTTTGACCATTGCTAGAGTACGAGCAATTTTGTAAGATCCTGTGCTTTCACATTCTGGCACCCTCACCTCCAGTTGAGGTCTCATTAACTTGAGCATATCACCACTGAGAGCGTTCAGTTTGCTTGCTCGGTTCAAGACATAAGTGCGTGTCGCGCCGTTCGACTCAAAGAGCACCGGCTGCATGCAAGGGCCGTTCTCAAGGGGTTGGTGGGAATAATACATGCAAAGAACTTACCTGCTCTAGTGGTGCTGCCTGAGTGCTAGTGGACATGTGAGCAGCAACTGCACTCGTCCTGGCAATAGCTGCTGATATACCATTACGCGACATTCTTGTGAGAGCAGTAGCCAGCATACTCATAACCAGGCGTTCAACTGAAAGAAATCCTTGGGAGACTTGCGACCAACAACTTGTGGGATTTTCGGAGTGCCGTGTAGCCGACTCAAGGTTCAGAAAGGCGATGCTTACGTGATGATGACATAGCCGTTTAAGGATTGTACTAGTACATGAAGCACTTTTCAGCATTTCCACCACCGGACCAGTTTGACCGATGCAGCATGTGCTTCCTGCGACAGGGTCAAGAATATACCTTTCATCAGGTTATTTCGGTACCGTCAGGTACTTTGGACCAGTGGATAGCACCACCGGTCTTTGGCTCGGTGTTGAATGGGACGATCCAGCTCGCGGCAAACATGATGGTATAAAGGATGGGAAGAGATACTTTGACTGCCGGTAAGATCAAGGAAATATCGTCTCACAATGACGCTTATCACTCAACGACCGTAAGAGTCCCTCACAGTGGATCTTTTATTCGCCCATCTTCATCCATTTGCTACGGACATCCATTTTTGCAAGCGTTGAAAAATAAATATGTAGAAGCTGTACATGGGACTGCGTCGCAGGAAAAGATCGTTTTAGGCTCTTCAAATGGTGCTATAGAGGTTGAAGCTGTGGACTTGGACAAGATCCGAAGCAAGTTTTCAAATCTGGAGCGACTACGCGAAGTGAGCCTCAACAATGAGATGGTTTCTTCCGGGAACAACCCAGGGGAAATCCTGTCAACATGCCCCAGTAAGCCAGTGCGTCCTTCCGCAAATATGATGCGATTAATATGATCAAGACATTCGAGGCCTGGATCTTTCTGCGACACTTTTGTCTAGTTGGGATGCTGTGGCGATGATAACCACTGAACTGCCTCGACTCGAGAGGTTAGCGCTCAAGTAAGCCTTGTATTTTCCTCTTTTGATATACTGACACTACAAGTAGTCGCAACCGGCTGACGCCGCCCTCATCTCACTTGCCTGCATCGGCTTGGCTGCGACTCTCAGAACTCCAGCTGAACGGCACCTGGACTTCATGGGAAGAATTTACAAGCATAGCGATGCTCATGCCTCAACTTCGCATAGTGGAACTCGGATACAATGAACTCACTTCTCTATCATATGCGAATATCTCTGCGGTATTGGACCGTATTGAGATTATTAATTTAGATAGCAACAAGCTAGAGGATTGGCGACATATCGTTGAAGCACTAAAGCCATGTACTTCGTATGTTCAGTGTTTGCGGGGTTATCCGACAAGCTTACGGCACCACAGATTACAACGACTCATACTTTCATCTAACAGCATCGAAAGGATCCCTCCTCGAGAATCTTGTCCATCACATTTACAGGGACTCGAAGCCCTCTCTCTTTCCAGTAACAACCTCCATAATTTGCGCGATATTGACCATTTATATGAGTGGTGTCCCCATCTCGAAGTGCTGAGCCTCGCCAAAAATCCACTGTCTGAGGGTTAGTGCAAGATCCTATCTAGGGAAACATATGCTCATTACTCGCAGTAAATGACTTCTCTCGTTCTGCCAGGCAGCAAATCATAGCAAAGATTCCGTCCTTGCGGATTCTTGACGCAACTGCGGTGAGCACAGGATTAAAGCTGCGGTGCCTAGAGTTTAATTTCATTTTTCATCAAGATCTCGACGAAGGAACGATCAGACAGTGAATTGTTTTATCTTTCTTTCGTTGCGAAGACTGTGCCTGGACATGATGAAGACAAAATGAAGGAACACCCACAATGGAAGGCGCTGTGCATGAGTCAGTATCTTGGCTCCACTGACTCGTACTATATTTACCAAGCCTTTTACTATATGCTACAGGGCACGGTAGACCTGCTGAGTCAACAGCTGATCGCGACAGTAGACTGAGTCGGTATTTGATCGGTAGGTCCTTGTTGGATGATCCCGTCACCGCCTTTTCAACCATACACAGAGGTGAAAGTTCACCACTGCTCGGAGCCACCTGGAGGCCTCTTTACCCCGGAAATGGATGCGGGTCTCATCACTTCGCTGCGCGTGCTTTCTACGATGAAATTAGGACTTTTCCGACTCAAACTGATGAAAGCTCTGGGAGCAGGTAAAAATCCAAGGAGCCGCGATAGCACTTTTGTATGGTTGAGGATGGACGACGACACACTGGCTCTTCTTCAGAACGATGATCAAGAATTAGGATGGTGGGGAATGGATAGTAGTTCACACATTGTCGTGCACATATCACGGCAAATTGAATCTTGATTACACCCGCACCACTTATATTTGTACATGTGTACTAATAGATGTCCTAAGAATAGATGTGAGTAAATTGACCCACCTGAAGATGAGAGTGTAATAAGTCAATCATCGTGGACTAAAGGTGTCACGAATGAATGACACGATCACATTGGTGGGCAAATTCAGTAGACGGTCCTAGATACCGAGGATAGCAGGCACGTGAAGTCTTCCTTAATTTCGTCACCGTTTCCAAGTTTCCGTGGTTCAACGCCATCGATACGAAAGATGACGCCCACGTTAATTCTCACGCCTTGGATCTCCTTCAGTAGCTGATGCTTGATAGTACAGGTTCCACGCCAAATTCGGGACGCCTTCACCTAATCGTTCGACATACGGACCAAGAGGGAAATGACCTCTGTAAGACAAAAAAACAGTTCTCCGGTTCGACCCAACATACGCCAACGCCAAGCTCGAGGAGACCATGACCATGAGAGGGGGAAACCAATAAAGGATGGGGTGCCCCTCGGTCAAGTGCAAAATATCCAGCGGCTGCCTATATCCTTTAACGCGCCCATCCACCATCGCCATTTGTGTGCCTCATTGCCCTGTCGTCGTACCGATCGTCTTTCTCGTCGCGTCTGCCACTGCGGTCTTCACGTCGCCGGTCATCGTCCCTGCGGCGGTCATAATAATAATCAGGGGCTCTGCGGTCATCATCATAACCTCCCCGTCGGTAATCATCGTACCCTGCAGGTTTTCTCTCATCAGGATCCCTCCGCGGCGGAGGTGGAGACCTGGGGCGACGATCGTCATAATCATTGCGACGAGGAGGCGAGCGAGATCGCTCGCGGCGATAGGATGCACGGTCATCCCTGTAGTAACGTTCTTCTTTGTATCGGTCGTCACCTCGAGGACGTTCCTCACGACGATCCTCGCGCCTGTAGTTATCAGGTCCGCCGCGCTGAGATAACAGGTAAGGCACAACGTAAAATAACCAAGCTAAATGACTTACGGCATCGTCGTAAGCAACGCGGACAGGTCTACCGCGCAGGTCTTTACCGTCCAAATCCTTGACGGCACGGTCTGCATCGTCTCGCGATAGATATTCAAGAATGCTGAGGGACAGTCAGCTGGCGACAACCATTAAATGTGAGTGCGTACCCCTGGCCAGGGTTGTCGCGATCAATGTCGGCGAACGACACGCTACCAGCTTCGCGTCCGAAATCTTTCAAGTCCTGGGTGAGGAGTGTATGGTCAGGTTCGTTGTTGGGTCTGGGCAAAGCCGGCGAAAGTGAATATCAACGAAATACTGGTGGTCCTTCCAGGTTCCAAAATGACCAGCCGAATTGATCTCCAGAATACAAGTGCCATATGCTCCGCGAACACTGCCAATGGTGCAAACCGAAAGAACATCATACCTGCCAACTAGTGTCGCGAGAAATACCGGAAACGATCAGGCGAATACCTGGAGGCCTACGCGAGCGAGCAGCCCTAAACAAAATGCAGGTTGTTAGGGGAAAAGCACAAATTAGCTTGGTAAGTCAAGAAATATACCCGTAGCCACGGTCGCTCTCATAGACATCCCGACGTGGGCGACTTTCTTTGGCGAATTCAACGACAATGCTAAAATAAGAAAAGAATCAACATGCAAGACATCTGCAAATGATCATAAATACGAACTTGGCCCCCATGAATGGCTTGCCGTTGAAATGATGCACAGCATCCTCCGCATCCTATAAAAATTTGGTATACTGATCACCGTAATATATGGTGGAAGGATCCACCTTTGAGCTTTCAAATTCGACAAAACCAAATCCTGATGGAGGTCCAGTGAGTTCTGCATTTGACGCGCGCCTCTTGTCCGACGAACCGGTCATGACACGACAGTCAATGATACGGCCATAGCCATCGAAAAACTTAGCCACGTCATCAGAGCGGGCATCAGGGGGAAGTCCTGTGCAACGTAAACAATGATCAGGATTGTCTTATACCATAACCTGACAAGAAGAAATTTTCATACTGCCAAGGTACAAGCGTCTTGCCATGGTGGTTGAAAGTGAAAGAGTGCAGTTATGGCGGAGATTCAACTCGCCATTATATTCGGTTGTTTGCCAAGAATTTGGGCACCGTAGACAAGACCTCGGACACTGCCAATAATATCCGGTAATCCTTCATATCGAACGTTGTACATAAAGTTAGGTAAAACAATCCTCGAATATGTCCACGACAGGTAAAACAAAATGCGCTGTGATCATAAATCCAGTAGTATAAATTAATGTTGAGACCAGTTAATTGAGTTGATGTCAATGCCTTCCTGCACCATCTCCCACAACGGGCTAGAAGAGGCGGTGAGCACAGCAAAAACACTGAACTGCGGATAAGAGCGTACCTCATATCACGAAGTCTAGTGACAACGCGAACGATGTGATTTACCACGAAATCAATTTCCGCTTCTGTGGTGAAACGACCAATACCAAAGCGTAAGGACGAATGTGCCATATCCTCCGCCGCTCCTAGGTGACTGTCAGGCACTATGACCAATCCACGCACGTAGAAAACATACCAAGAGCACGAAGTACGTATGAAGGTTCTAGAGACGCAGATGTACATGCACTACCAGAAGACAGAGCGATTTCCTGCAACCAAAACTATGGGTTTCTTTCAGTAGAGACGTGCTACTATGCTTACCTTCAAGGCCATGAGAAGGCTTTCGCCTTCAACATACGAGAACGAAAGGTTCACACATCCTGGGTAACCATTGACATCTCCATTCCGAACCACATGCTGAACTTGGGAATTGATGCCCTGGATTAACCTATCCGACAACTGCTTGATCCGTGCGTGATCCCTCTGAAATATATATCAGATTCAGAACGAGAGGCGGGATGATAGACAGGAGATTAATCAGTACCCCTGCACGGGAATCATTACCAAGCTAGCGGCTCATACGGCCGTAAGCCTAGAGCATCACGCCACTTGATTCAAGTGCCAATTCAAATGCATGTGCGGATTTCATCATGAGTTGTGCGAAGAACAAGAACTCACTGCCATCTCTAGCTTAGCTATGCGTGCTGCTTCGCCCATGCCAACCGCCAGCGCCGTCGGCAGGGTACCGCTGCGCAGCCCACGCTCTTGTCCTCCTCCACTCAAGATCGGCTCCAATCGCACGCGTGGTCGCCGGCGGACATAAGCAGCTCCTACTCCCTTCGGGCCATAGATTTTATGCCCTGAGATGCTCATCAGGTCAATGTTGGCTTCATTAACATCGATAGGTATTTTTCCCACGGCCTGGGCCGCGTCGGTGTGAAAGTACACTCCACGATGCTTTCGCACAATAGCACCAATTTCCTTCATTGGTTGGATGACACCGGTCTCGTTGTTTACTGTCATGATAGAAACAAGGGAGGTATCAGGGCGGATGGCGGCCTCGAGAGTCTCGAGGTTCACTACGCCATTAGATTCAACAGGAAGATAGGTTATCTCAAAGTCTTCTTCGCTAAGTTTCCTGCAAGAATCTAAGACGCACTTATGCTCCTGTAGGGACGATCAGTATTTGTCATGAAACTAGGCGGCCCGACTGACTGTTTGTAGCGTAATAACGTGTCTTTTTTTGTCTTTATTGAACCGTGCAACACCCTTGATGGCCATGTTATTGGTTTCGGTAGCACCAGAAGTGAAGACGATGTCCTTGGCCTCAGCTCCAATAAGATCCGCTACATGCTGGAGGATGTTACGGGGAGATTTTTTTGCTCGTAGATCCGACAGACTTACCTTGCGTGCGGCCTCAACAGCCTCCTCTGCTTCCCATCCATATGCGTGGGTTCGACTATGGGGATTTCCGTACTGGTCTGTTAGGTAGGGCATCATAGCATCAAGAACACGTGGGTCTACGGGAGTTGTAGCCTGGACCTTGTTAATCCACCGAATAGTATCTAATTACATGGCCATACCTGCATATCGAGGTATATTGGGCGAGTCTTTTGTATCACGCTGTTCTCACGATTGGGAACCTCGAGCTTGAAGTGCATATCTTCGACAACGCGTGCACGGTCTGCACCAGAAGGTTGCACGAAACCTCTGCGAGCGCAGACAGCAGCCCGTCCTACGGAATTTCTGAAAGTAGCTTTTCCTATCATGCTGGGTGCTACCCTGGACAACATCCTGAGTGAAAAATTCTCCCGTTAATCTGATAGGGAAGCCTGAATAGGAAGGAGAACAAGAAGCTAGTTGCAATGCTCGCTGTTGTGAAATGGCTGAGAGCAAGCGAGGCTTAGCGAGCGCATGAATCGAATTGTCAGCAAGACTAATGAGGTCACGTGCAAAATTCTCGGCTCCCACGATGAGTAAAGGAATGGGAATATTATGTCAGCTTTTCATTTTGAAGTTGCCCTGCTAGTCTGCTAGATGTCCACGGGAGTTCGCGCATTTTGGGCGCAACGTCTATTACTCCACAACGCACAGACATAATAACTTAATTCTTTGACGGTTCAATAGAGTGAACCATAGGGTACAACATCTGCTAGTTATTTTTTTCGAAACTCGACGTGTTGAGTCCAGCGGAGAGTTACCGCGCAGAAAAGTGCATTTTCCCTAGAGTTCGCGCACTTTGTCACACCAAGTCACACGTCTGCCGCAATGCCTATTTGCACTCCGCAGTGTCGGCACTGTTCGTACAGTGTGCTGTGACTTAAGTAGAGGCAATGGCACTTGAAACAATCTGTATGAAGCGGCAGAAATGTGCAATCAATGCTATTGAACTGATTATGTGACCGTGTAGAGCAACTAAGGTGAAAAATGAGGTGCACTTGAATGAGCTTGCGCAGGTATATGATAATTGTGAAAAGAATCGTATGATACTGTGTAGTGTTAGGTGCATGATACTGGGGAGATATGGGTGTCCATGAGGAAGTAAAGTA
>MU172919.1:332892-356920 GCA_016695475.1 Suillus decipiens | reverse complement strand
ACCCATATGCAACATACATAAGGATTCCGTGCAGAATTGCGTGTGCTAGAGTCGATGCGCGGACTCTTGGGACACACGGACTCGTGGGACTATCTAGTATGTGTTTTCCTGCGGCCATAAGTACTTTGCGTACGACTTTGATCTTCCCGCATCACCCGTGCAGTAGCTATCCTCCTTTACTGTTCAAAATATATCGATCATTGTTTGATGGTGCCAAACATCATCCTGCGTTGTCACACCAGGGAGGTCCCAGTAGGAGAATAGGCCTCAGGAGTGCAACCTTGCAACAAGCTGTTGAGCAGAGATTCAGATGAAGAGAGGTCATTATCTCACGGGGAAAAAATCTTAGCCGGGACTTGGCGCGTGAACATAACACAGTGCCTGATCTCAGCAAGTGAGTTTAAGGTTTTAATTGCAACCAACACTTGGCAACTTGCGCTTATATCCAAAATTTCAAGACGACGCCATCAACCACCATTAAGATTCAGCCTATTACTAGGCGATCTAACAATTAGGCTACCTTCATACTCCAGCTATACAATATCCGAGACATGCAGTGGGATCGACCGGTGACCCAAGTACGACGTACTCAATATTCGTGGTGACACGGTCAGATGCGTACTTCTCGACCGGTGACTGCATAATGGCCGTCGATTATCTTCCACTAGGTCCCCGGTTCTCGCAGCGTATACTTCGTACCGGTCATCCTTTTAGGTCTTATTGAATTCGTACCACAATCTCACGTCTTTGCAAGCGTTTGCCATCCCATGGCTCTATTCTTAACTTTGATATGTGTGCTCATTTCACACCGGACGATCATTTACATTGCCTATCAACTAGCTAGCATGGATATTCTAATCTACGCAATCGGTGCCTTGCAAGATGGTAGTCTCCGGTCTAGTATTGAAAATCAGCTCAAGTATCGCTCGAGTTCATGGCCAGAATCTTCGACCACGTGGAATGGGTTCATTAATGACGGAGACTTGAAAGTGAGTAGAGGGTAAGAAAATAATAAATCATCCACGTGTCATTGCAAATCCTCACAAGCACACATGTCGTAGATGAGTACAATGCTAAAGAAGTTCAGAGGCTTACGCCCAGATCCGAACAATGATTTTGAGTGTGTATGATTTCGGTATCTTGTTGAATTCAGTCTTCATGGAAAATAGTAAATACAATGCCAAAATACTTCGGTGTTTAAATAATATTATTTCTTCCTTCCTGATGAAGGTGGGGGCGGTAATAGTGGTACCCCTCCTCCTGAGTTAACAGTGCTTTGGGTGGAAGAACCTAACAAACTGGTCCCAGGTGTTAACAATCTACTAGCTTTTCCCGGAATGGATATAGAAAATGTCTGGCCTTCCTTCAAAGAGTAATCCTTCTTTGGGCCAGCCGGAATGTGGGGAGAAGGGGTTTCTTCGTCGGGAGTAGGAGGGCTCAAAGCAGCTTTCAAACGCCTGAACATGGGCGTACTGTAAGTGAGCGAAAGAAATTTCAGCGTTTGTCAGACGCACTTTGTGTAGTCTTGCAGTGCAACGTCTGAGAGCATATGTCAGAATAGCAAGCAGACTGAAAGGAGGGCACTCACTGAAATCAAAGCTATCTGTTCGTTCAGCGAATCCCATCCCAATATAAGCCTTTTTGCCAGCATCCTCTACCCTGATTACAAAATATCGGGATGAATCAAGGACGGATTCCACGCATGGTTTAAGAGCGTCATAAGGTGCGCGGGCAAACACTAACTCTACATTAGGATGCTACAATATTGATTGTTCATGTTGAAACGTACAATCCCCTGTAGTTGCGTGACTTGCGTTAATCACATACTTGTACGCGCGCGGTGAGAAGCTGGCAATGCTTACCCGTCTGAGCGTCCTCAAACATTAATACCGCACCACTGGACTTCTCGACGATGCGCAGTCTGCCTTTCCATAGCGGTTGCGCGAGGTCTCCCCAGTCGTTAGCACGATGTCCCTCGTTGGCCTTCAGATGGGGGATCTTGTAGACTACGTGCGCTGATGAAAGGCTCGCTGGTGAGGTTCGCGCAACTTGGACCTACCTGATACTTCTCTTGCAATATATAAGATTGATTCGACCTCCTCGTCGAGCGCATCCATGTTTGTAGCACTACGAAAGGAACTGCCAACTTCGTTCAATCAGTCTGCCAGAAGTTGCGAATGACCACAGATTGCTTAGTAAGCAGCAATCACCTTGCCAAGCTCAACCTGATGCATGACTCCTGATCAGCATCAAGTCCGAACTCTCGAAGTTGAAGCCAAGCACTCGGCATATGGCTCAAGCACCACCCACACCACCTCCAACGAGCGCAACGGAGCTTCGTGATGAAGCTCGAGATTCCATCATCACTTCCTCGGCGGAATCCTCGGATCCCTCCACATCATCTAATAGCTCAGCTAGTGCGGAGCCCCCCCAACTCCCTGCTGTGCAAGATATATACCAGCAAGTTTTCCCCCAGCTATCTGACCTGGCTGAGCAAAAGAATTTTATTGGCATCACTAACATTGCTGAACATCACGACTTGAACGTGAGCACTTCTTGAGATACCCGTCATACACATCTCGGCATCTCGATAATGTCCTGTAACAGGGTTCAAATGATAAAAGTTACTCCAGACTGCTTCTGATTGCCCCCTTAGTCCTGGCTTATATGGTGCTAGATGACTTGTATGTAAGTCCCTTCCCTTGTTCGTACTCTTTTGTAACACTTCTTCCAGAACACCTGCTCAACATGCTCTTGCACGGTTACCTGAAAACGTGTCCTTGCATCCCCTATCACATGCACTTGCGGCACTCTTGGTATCTGCCTCGGAACGAAAGTATGAAAATACTTACGCTCGGGCCCAAGAACTGTTTCAGATGTCGCAGCAAAGTGACTTCCCTGATCCAAGGCTGGGAAAAATTGTTGGTCTGCTGGTTAACGACTTCCTTGGTATGTATAAATTTATTCAAAAATTCATTGGATCGACTTTGTCGTCAGATGCGTTCCGCAAGAATACCTTCACACTTGTTTCACGAGCATTCGCGTGCCTGCATATCACGGAAGCTCAGAAATTACTTGGGCTAGGACGAAAGGAGGTACTTGCAGGTGAGCTCGATGGCTGACTCCATACTATTCTTGCTGAACTGTCGTACTTGTATAAAGTTGCGAACAGCAACCACTGGCAGTTTGACGCTGCCAGTGGTATATTGCGACCCTCGAATGCTTCTCTTCCTGCTCTTGTTGCTACGAAACCTGGTATGTGACAGAGCCGTTTATACAGATTCATGCTTAGGGATGTCTTTAGTACTGCCGTCTTCGGTGATGACGTTCGATCTTGTAGTGAATAGTGTTACAACCTCAGAAATATGTTGATCAGTCCGTAGATGTTTTTGTCGCAATCTCTACAATGTAATCATAATTATGCAATACTCAGATGCTACATACTCCCGTACATCCTGAGTGATACTGTACCCAATGTAGTCGCATGAAGGCCTGGACAATAACCCTGAGGCTTCTAGGACACCATATTCCTTCAATATCTGCTATGCATGTAGAATCAGGAAAGTCCTGACATTAAGTAAACTCCCCGAGTGGGTATGTTCGTTGCAGTGCGAAGTATTATTCTCAAGGTCTCACGTACCGAAAGGGCAGGGGAAGTTGTCGGAGCGTAGGATAATATGAGCCAAGTCGAGGTGTGAGACGCCTGAGATAGAGTTGTGAAGACATGATATCTTGTCGTTGCCATTGCAGCAACCAGCCTAAGTGATCACTGGAAGGAACTTCTACGACACGACGTTGGCGGATAAAAGGCACTAAGGACAGACTCGTGTCACAATCTTTCATACCGACCGAGATTAATTTCACCTTGCCTTTAATGTCACGCTTCATCCGAAGCATACTTCTGAAGTTTGAGCATTCCGCAAGGTCGGCAGGGACGGGCACTTCACTGAGTATCTCAGGGTTGGAGTCTACCCTGCTTGGGTGTTCCAAGTCCAGCGTCACAGGGTCCACATAGCTATCAATTTTCAGACCGGTTTTCTTGCGGAATTTTTGCCAATCGCGGTCTTTTGCGCGCAATTCTGTATGGACTTGCCGGAAGAGCTGTGAAAAATATTTCATTCTAAACCGTCAAACTAAGCAGGTAACTGAACATGCCTGAAGCCTTTCCGCGATAAAAGTCCTTACCCTGTGCAATTCTCCGTATGAAAGAAAGGCACGGGAATGAGTCGTTTTCGACAGATTTTTCCTGACCACGGGAACACCAAATATAAAGCCAGATCCAATCCATCTTGGGATCACATGCAGAGGCCTTGAATTGGGTGGCCACGGGGGTGTATCGCCCATAGCCATGGAAAAAAACCGAGTTATCGGAGACAGGCCGGTGCCGTATACAACACCACCGAAAGACGCGACGTAGCACACAATGAATGTATCCGCACTGAGACGGTGGAGGACGAGACAATATTTACTAATATCGGGGGCGCTGTCGATAAGAACGCGCAAGTATCGCCGTTCCATTAACGTCAGTGGAAATTCGTTACGATGCAAGAATTCGTAGAAGGCAGCCGCAATTCCACCTCCACCATCGACGTGAGCGATTTCGCCTGGTTCAAAGGAACACTCGGCCTTCTCCTTTTCCTCCTTGCTGAGGCCATTCAAGTCAGATGCGCTCTTAGTTCGCATCTCGACATCGAACTGATATGCCCAGCGAAGTCGATTCCATCGCAGATCAACTCCAAGCATGTACTAAGAGCAAAGCTGAGCCTAGGATTTCGAAAGAAAAAGTACATATGAATGACGCGATACGAATAGTACGGTAATAACGTACCAGGCCACCGCAAATGATTTCCTGTTGAACTGCAGAAGGGTGAATAGCTCGGGCTGGTAGTAGTTACCGATGTTGAAGAATTTCAACGCATAAGCGCTTACATAAGCGCGTATGTCGGTATGAAACGTTTGTGCATATATAACACAATTGTGTTACAAACAGCTACGTTACAAAAATCATGTACAACAGTTACAATACAACAGTATAGCTTGTCCTACTATGTAGGCCTAATTCATGTATCGAGGTGCTTTGGTATGAATGAGCACCGTAAGATAAGGTGCGTCCTCGTTATGATTGTGTGAGTCGCCTTAGCTCATGCTTCCAGGTCTTTGAAAATGCTGATCAGTAAGCAAATTTACAGTCGAGCAACAAACATGAGGCACATGCCTTGTGGCGCAACGTCCGAAAATCATCTACAGCAGCAATATGCACCATGTACCGGGCTAATTTATGGAGTTCCCGGTCAGCTTGAGCCTGTTCTGTATGAGCATTCTTGAAGGCATGGATTTTTAGTCCCTCGTTCGGATTCAAAGCAAAATTCCGACTCTAAAACGAAATTAGAGACAACAGACTCAAGTCATACCTTCTTCATCTTACCAGGTCATCCACGTGAATAGTGTTCTTCGCCGAACTAATTTACAAGAGGAAAATTAAAGCGTGCTCGATTGTTCAAATCAGAATGTACTGACAACTGGGGAAAGTGATTCCAAATAATTTGCAGTGCCTTGACATGGTGTGCATATGGTTGACCATTTCGTTCTGTAAAGACAGCGAACATGCAAGATTTGTCGAGGACTGCGCATGTTAATCAGCTACGCAAGAGTTAAAGTTGGATAGTCACGGTCGTACCAAATGAAATCTGGAGTTGATGTCAGTCGTAACTTGCCACCATGAAAACACAGATAGAACCTGGTAATTTCTGGTAGATCCAACCATGCCGAGTTCTACGAGCTTCGTCTCAAGCCATATCCAGCTAGTTTGAGACCTGGAGATCGACTGTGAGAGGTTACACTCATGAGGTGAAGGGATCGCACCAGATGCAGATGTCGTAATAAGGGTATATGGCCTCTAGAAATTCATGGAGACCAGGCCTCGCACATTCCGCAGGAGGCAATGAGCCAGAAGTTAGTGGTTTGGTGTCCAAAATAGCTGTATGAAATTGACTCTCAGGAAATGAATACACTGGAGAAGATTGGCTTACTGTAATCAATATCCAGCACGAGTAAACGCTTTCCATCTCGCAGAGGATGGATGATATTAATCTGAAGTTTCTCGGTTGCCTCTCTGACTTTGCGAATGTTTCGCAGGTCATTTTTATATACCGCAGCGGCAGCAGGGTTGTCGGCGAAGTCTACATCGAGGTCATTGACAACATCAGGAAGGAATTCCAGCTCTGACCGTGTGTTAGTACAGCCACCAAATGTTTGAAAAATCGTGTGCTTACTTGAAGGGTCTTTGATCTCGTCGCCTTCGGGGGTTCCTATAAGTGTGAATGATTTCCCTGCGATTCGTAGATCTGCACTACGATCATATCATAATGTGGCTCAGAGGGGAAAAAGCGTGCAGGAAATAGGGAACACTGACATTCTCTCTTGATCTGGGGGTAGTTTTCCTTTCACCAAACCTAGAATTTTCTGTCTCTCTGGCGGAACCTTTGTCAAACTCATCAGCGAAGTCTTGAGGTCATACACCCTGCAAAACCGGAGTCAATACCAGTCACGGTGAGGATGGCCACCCCTGGATCGCAGTAATTTGGTTTCGTGGCTTACCTATCTGATCCAAGGAGATCTACTTTGTACTCGCGTCCTGACCATTTGAACGTGAGTGGAATCTTCGTTTCAGGAATTATTTCATCCTCCAAGTTGTGCATTCAAATGAGTGCCACTAATAACATTGGCTTAGGTCAAGCATACCTCTTGCGCGGTGGCCATACTTGCACTGCCTAAGCTGATATAAACGCGATTTCGAGTTAAGATATCCCGTGGCCTACGGGAGCGCGTATACTCTGAGGTGGTAGACCAGCCCAAGGAGAAGTCTGATAGTTTGAGGCAGAAATTAAAAATACGGAAATACTACGGAAGTATTTGTTCTGGACCTAGCAGTTAACCGGATCCAATGAGCACTGCACCGGAGCCAAACTAGACTACATATGTGACTAGACATTCGATTCGACGAAGCTCATATGTTAAGGACTTGCACTTTACTCCTAACAAACCACAGGTCGCCCAGTCACCTGCATCAACTACTAGAGTGAGCTACATACTTCATCACCGTGATCTGCTGTGGCTCACATTAATGATTGCCATGTGAAAATATAGCAGAACACACATCGGCATATCGTCCTCGTGGAGAAGTTTCTCAGTCACGATTCCGAGTTTCTCTTCTGACTCCTCAATCAAGATGACGGACGGTGAAAGTCCAAAGCCTACAGAGCCTCGTCTTTCAGCAAGTCTTATTTTGATCAACAGTCACAACGAAATACTACTCGTTCAGCGCAACCCGCAGGCTAAGTCATTCGCTGGCCAACACGTGAGCAGAATCACTCTTTTGTAGTTCCTGTTTAAAGACAGCTGGAATTGGAGGTTTTTCCTGGCGGAAATTTTGATGCCAAGCAGGATACGTCCTTAGAATGGACTGCTATCAGAGAAACCTTTGAAGAAGCGGGATTGCTGCTGGCTTTGTCGGATACTCCGAGAACATTGCTTGATGTCGACTTCACTCAGGCTCGAGAAGCTGTCCATGGAGGACAAACGTCATTCTCTACGTTTCTCATAAACAACAACCTAAGAGCCGACGTAGACGCTCTGATGCCGTTTACTACATGGGTGACGCCACCCCCATCAGCCAGGTCAACAAATTTCTTGTCTTTTGTCATTTAAACGTATCTGATGGCTGAGCAGACGATTCCGCACGACGTTCTTTGTCGCATTTCTCAGAGATGCTGTGTCGAGCGGGCTGTATTCCGGAAAAGAACATCTTCCGACTCCTGATGGGGGACAAGAAGTCATC
Source organism: Suillus decipiens (assembly GCA_016695475.1). Lineage (NCBI taxonomy): Eukaryota > Fungi > Basidiomycota > Agaricomycetes > Boletales > Suillaceae > Suillus > Suillus decipiens. The sequence goes on along the minus strand of MU172919.1, from coordinate 349,083 downwards.
CGAACACGATTTTTGCATCCTGAATCGGCCATAGAGGAGTTCAGCACTGGGAAAATTAGCTTTTTCCCACCGCAGTACTACATTCTGGAAACGCTTCGCCCTATGCTTACCGGATCATCCAGCACCGAGAGTCAGAGAAATGCAATTCAGACGTTGTCTAGAACTACATTCGGGCAGATGGTGATTAATCCAAAGTTGTTTCGTGTTAACGATGGAGTAGATGAAGCCTTCGTTTACGAGGGCGATGAATTGAGAGGTGGTCCAAAGGGTCGGCTACACCGCATGGTGGTAGAGCGGAAAGGCGCGGTACGGCATCATATTCATCGTATCTCTAATGGGCTCTCAATGGTCTAATTGCTCGCGTAGCCATTTTCTCAGATGAATTTGTGGCGCAACTTCGACTTGTTCACCCAATGCCCGGTCGAAGTTCATATACCCAAACTTTGAGAATTTCATATCGACATACCCTCACGACCATCTGTTCGGAGTCAGCTAGTTCTAATACAATTGTTTATATGATATCGAGAACAACGCAATTGGTCTATTTAGAGAAGGTAATCTGGGCTACAGCGGAGAGAACAACTGCAAAGTAAGGCTACAAGTATAAAATGTGAAGCAAATATGAAAGCAATTGAAACAAAGAAGAATGAACACAACGGAACCCGAAATTCATTATGCACCTGGAGACCCATGAATAGCATTAATCGTGGAAATGAAAATGAAAATTAAGGTGAATCTAGTATCCGGGAGACGACATCAGATCATAAACTTTCGTATGAGTATTCTAGATATTGAATACTTGATAATCGTAAGGGACACTTTGACCCCAGAAAGATGGAGTACAAGCGCCAATAGAGGCATCGCCAGTGCTGCCGAGCATGATGGCATTGACGTCTGATGTGCCAGCCGCCTGCCAATCGGCATACGATGAATCATCAGGGTTTGGGTTTCCGCTATATAAGAATGACTTGTAACGGGCTTGCATCTCGGTAATTAGCGCTGACTGGGCTGAGTCAGGGTTAGGAGCAGTGCCAAACTAGTACAAAACGTGAGTTGTGAAGAATGGAACATAGCAAGTATTTGCCCACAACTATCTCGATATCATCTTGATGACAAACAACACCCGGCTCGGTGCAGAAAGAGACGGCGGAGTTACCAGGGTAGCTAGCGCCAACGGAATACAATCCTACGTATGCAGTGCCACCATTAGAAACCCAGTTTCGCGCGAAAGTCCATGTCGCACATCGCCAAATTGAATCTGTGGCGAGCACTTGAAGCTGAGGGCGGTAGTCATCATTTTGAGTAGTCCCCACGGCATAGCTTTGCGAGCCCATGAGGGCCTCATAGCGTGTCTCGTCGAATGTGGCATTGACAAGAGCAACGTACTGAGCTTCGGGTATGGGGCTAGGATATAAGCCGTAAATCGTATAGCCTCCTTCGTCGAGAACATTAGAAAGCAAGATAGACTTGGAAACGCGGGGGAACGGCGAAGTTGAGTCTAAGGTCGAGGTGATAAAGGTGCCGTCATTCACAACACGCATCGGTTCTGCTTGAGTTGCGGCTGGGACGACGTAAAAAGAGCTGTTGAATTGCCAAAGACCAGCACCGTTAACGATGTTATCCGCGGTTAAAGCATCTAGGCATGCTGAGTCGGTTGCAGTACAACCAAGATTTGACACGAAATACTGCTGAAGTTGGACTTGATCAGATGATGACAGGAAGCCATAGTCCTGACACAGAAATGAGTCTCACATTCTTACTGGTGACGCATACAGACTTACCATAGGGTCAGACTGCAAAATCGCAGACTGAAATAGTGACTGTGCAGAAGGCACAGCAAGAAGGGCACGGATCAAATTCGCACCACTGCTTTGACCGGCTACGGTGATCTTGTTCGGGTTGCCGCCGAAGCTAGGAAGCACGGTCGTCAAAAATTTGAGAGCATTTACAGCATCTCCAAGACCAAGGTTTGTCTGATTGTTGGGAGCAACGAAGCCAAGCTTAAAGGAGCCATGTGAGCTGACATGGTTTGCTTACAGTGAAAGCGCTTACAGCTCCCAAGCGGTACTGGATGACCGCAACGATTGAATCAGTGGCAAGTGCCAGTGCGGATCCATCTAGACCAGGATTCGTGGCGGATCCGACCATAAAAGAACCTCCGTGAACCCTGCCAAAATATATGACGGTCACCATCACCGAAGAATAATAATTATACATACCACATCAAAGTGGGTACACTGCTGTGGACGTGTAAGGTGGCGGGCACATAGAGAATCATTGACATGCAATCCTCGGTGAACGTGGAGTTATCTACAAATGGCTGCGGGCACATGAGCGGCAACGCTGAGATATTTGTAGAACCATTGCTGTCGGTGTAGTGTATATGTGATCAGAAGTCAGGCATGATGTGATTAACGTACGGGAGTGCCCATTCTGTCACCACAGCGGACGGGGACCAGCGTTCTGCGAAGGCATACTTTACAGCAAACCTGTTAACACCTGAGATATCGGCTACACCCTGCGCGTCGCCAATGGGGGTATTCACAGATGTCGCAGTGCCAGTGGAACCTTCTCGCACGCAAAGTTTTTGAGCTAATACCGTGTGAACGAGATGGCAAAACCAACTTTTGATGTCTAGGGAAGGAAGTGGTAATCCCGGGCTTGAGAACTCCTGTGAAATAGGGGATGCATGCGACAGTGATGCAAGCAGTAGTGACGAAAGGATGCAGGTGATTGAAAACAAGACCATGCTCTGTGACTTAACGATCTAGGGCTGAAGGAAGTTGACCTAGAGGTGGAGAACTCTCGACACTCCTGCTAACTCGAATGAGGGAAGTGGACTTCAAGCGAACTGGCGCTTTAAGTACAGAATCCAGGTTGATGATTGTTACCTGCGAAACGACAGGCGGCGGGTGCGAAAGACAGGCTAAGTATACCAAGTACGCAAAGTGGTAAGGAACGATTGGTTGGCAAAGGTACGACGAGAAATTATATAGACGCGCGCGGCATCCGTCATTGATGTGTTATGAGTTAGGAAGATGAGGTTTACAACTGTATGGAAACAACGCAAGCCGAAACAGATCACTTCACACAGAAGCGCTTGTTTAACAAGTTCCGTTGGTTATTATTTTGCCATCGTTGTTCTCAAAACGTAAATTGCACATGCAACAGTGACAGTTGAGGGACAGTGAACCCGAATTACTTGGACCTTCTATTCTGTGCCTATGAAGTCCTAGGTTTCAACCGTACAAACCTCGCGGGGCTCAAGTCTGGGCTACACATCACAGCTTGATCCCTTTCACGAGTCTCGCGAAACAGTGAATGTGGTGCGGAAGAGCCAGAACTTGCGTTACCAATCTCAGTGAAGAGTTCTGCTTCGCAACCGCAAGCTCATCGAGTCCTAAAATCCTTTGACAGTTGGCCCTTGTGGCAATTGCGCTGCCACAAGGTTACAGTTGTCCTAGAAAAATCAAACTGTCTTTAGAGTTCTTTGTCGAACAAATTATTTTGAGTAGTCGGTGCCCAAGAGAATGACGGGCTCGCCGAGGGGCAGATCACAGTGAGTAAGTACCTTGATAGAGCGTCATGCATGTTAATCACCGCAACCAATTTCTCTCTCTGGGGAATCGAACGAGTTAACCAGGAAACGGGGAGCCGCGCTTTCTGGCTCAAACATAATGAGACAACTGAACATTCCCGATATCAAATTACAGGGATGTGCGTCCCATCGTATCCTTAATTCACGATGCTCACAGGAATGGGAGCATCTTATCTTGTCCTGCCATTAAACCGTCCCTGTTCCTGATATGTGGTTTCACCTGACTCCCGCCTTCTTCGAGGTAACGTGCGGTCAGGCAAGAGTAAGAGTTGATCACGGACCGCGCTATGTCAAACCAAGCGCAGCTACCACGTAACCGAGCAGACAACCTACTATCAGTGATCCACGACGACTTTGTTCCTAACTGTTTTGTTTTAGATAAATAGAAGAAGTTGCGACATCTCCGAAACAGGCACAGTGATTTAATGAGGAGGATCATTACAGCCTCTCGGCACAGGAGGGAAAAAATACAAGGAGGGTACTGGTTTAGCACGCATGCGGCCGCCAGCGATGGTGCATTTGGAACTTTGGAATATAAACATAGTTTGTGAGGGTGAAAAACTTGGCACAACATTTTGGCGGAAGTAAAGCTCGGTCCACGTGATAATTCCCTTTTTGTTAGTGCGAGGGCGATCACGTGCTAAGGAGAGTTTCTGATGGAGTCCTCCACTGCACCAGCAGCATCAAGTATCTCGCCCGTGAAAATGTAGGCTTTTAGCCAACATGAACAACCTATAAGACCAATGACATAACTTGATTCTACAGACTTACGGTAGGCTCCGCCATAGGATCCATACGTGACCTTTTTGTGAAAATTAGAGCCATCGACGCGAAGCATGGTAAATTTGACTGTGTGCTCTGCATCGGTGACTTCTTCGGTCCCTTGAAAGAGCCAGGGACTTCGGGGGATGGAACAGATGAAACCGAGCAACTTTTGAACGGTGATATTGAAGGCAGGAACACGTTTCATGAGTGCTATACTTTGACTGAACTCTTCCGCTGTCAGTCCCTTTGAAATGCTACATCATGCAAGGAGAGAACCCCCTACCTGATTCTGTGATAGAAAAATACACCAAGACTAGCGGGGAGTTATGCAAGGACGTATTTTTACTGAGTGAGCTCGGTCTTACTTTTTTGTGGTATGAGGTTGACCAAGTTGCCAGGTAAATCAGGAATTATGATGACCGCCCACGGCCTTCGGATAGCTTGTCTAGGTGGCATCTACAACCCTGGCATATACACCACCGCCGAAGCCCCTCCTGTGTGTGCTTATGCAATATTTTTCCAAGGTAAACGCTAAACATCATTCTAGGGGTTCGCATCCCCCTTCTTCTCCACCCATACCGTCGAACGCCTCCTTTCCAACACTCTCGTTAAATCATCCTCAAAATCCCAATCCAAGAACCAAACATATGCCTCCCTTACTTCCATTCTTAACGCCTCTTCTTCCTCACAGCTGATCGACATTCTTATCACGAACGACTGGCCTGCATGTATCACACAGCACTCCTCGGCACCTTTACCTTCTCCAGAGCTCTCATCTGAGGGCGCCATACCCCTGGATGAGGTAATTAGGAAAGTCAAACCGAGATATCACTTTGCTGCCCTGGGTGGTCGGCCACCACAGTTTTGGGAGCGGGAACCCTTCGTGTGGGATGATGAGGCAGGAAGGGTTTCGAGGTTCGTAAGTCTTGGCGCATTTGGTGCTGGAGCTACAGGTGGTAAGAAGCCCAGGGTACGTTAGAACTTCTATCATGATATCAAATCATTGAAATAAATTTTACACTGTTCGGAAATAGTGGTTCTACGCATTTTCAATCACCCCACTTTCCCCGTCAAGCTCCACTCCACCCCGCCCCACAAATGCCACCAAAAACCCTTTCATTGAATTGGCACCCCGGCCCCAAAAACGGACACTTGAAACATTCGAATCATCGGAGAATTTCATATGGGGAAACGTCCCCCAGCCTGGGAAGCGTCCACGAACAAGTGAGTAGTCAACCTCATTCCGCGCACTTCAGAGTCATCTAATCAATGTAGATGCAGCACAAGGTGAGGAAGGCAAGCCACCACCAGGGTACAAATGTCGGAGGTGTGAATCTACCGAGGTTCCTCTCTCTCACCTTGCCACAACCAGCACTAACTTCGTGCAAACAGCACTTCATCACCTCTTGCCCCGAACGCCAGAAACCTCCTGAAGGATATGTGTGTCGCATATGTAATACGCCCGGTCATCTTGTACGTGACTGCCCTACGCGTCATGCTGTGGGTGACACAGGTGGGCGAAAACCACGCCCGGGGTATGTGTGCCGCGCGTGTGCGAGCGAGGAGCATTACATTGAGGATTGCCCGGTTGCTAATGCAGGGCAGCGTGGTGGGGAGAGGAGAGGGAAGAGAGATCAGGTTAAGGAGATCGGACGTGAGCATAATTGTTTGAAATATGATTTGTGATACTTACAGCCTACAGCCGACGAATGCTGGTTCTGCCTGTCCAATCCCAATCTCGCGTACGCTCTCTTCCCTTACTTCTTTGCTTCACGTTAATCCTTGTTTGCAATAGAAAACATCTCATAGTCTCCATCGGAACTGAATGCTACGTAACGCTTCCAAAGGGTCAAATCATTCCTACGCAATCCAACGCCGTCGGGAATAATAGAAGTATTAGTACTGTCCCAGGTGGAGGCCACGTTCTTATCGTGCCTATTGCGCACCACCCAACGTATAACACCATTCCTGCTGATATCGCACCTCCAATTCTAGAGGAGACTGACAAGTAAGTGTTCAGTTTTATCTTTCTTTTTCTAACGAAACAACTACTTCATAGATACAAATCTTCTCTCCGTGCTCTCTACGCCGCCCACAACGCGAGCGCCGTATTCTTCGAAATCGGACGCCTGAGTACAAAAGGAGGGCATGCACATGTACAAGCCGTCCCTGTACCTACTTCGTTCGTGGGGAAGGTAGAACAGGCCTTTAAGTCTCAAGGAATCGATTTCAATGGGACATTGGAAGATTGTCAAAGTTCAGGGCTACCGGGCAGGAAGGGCAGGAGTTATTTCAGAGTGGACCTGCCTGATGGGAGGACGTTGGTCCATCTGATTGAGGAACACGCGCCGTTTGGGGTGCAGTTTGGCAGGTGAGTGAGGTGTGGTGGTTTCCTTGTCCTCTTGTCTTTGCTACAATTTTCTGCCGCGGGAACGAAGTTGAACCCACGCGTTACTTGTTCTTGTCTCCGTTTTTGTTGCTTGTTTCTGTCGTTGTTCTGCGTGGATTATGTTCTTGTATATTTGCAATCGCTGATGGAATTTCGGTATTGTTCACAGGCAAGTCCTAACCGACATACTAGGCATCCCTGATAGGGTGGACTGGAAGGCATGCATGCTTCCCGAGGAGGAGGATAAAGCAGATGTAAAGGCATTCAAGGCCGCGTTCGCGTCTTTTGACCCGTCGATGTAATTCTCGCTTGTTAGCGTTCACTGCGACTACGCTTCTAGTATTGGAAACCGTGATTGACATCTTGTGCCATCAATTGAAGTCATTCCTCACACGTCAAGGTATTATTCCCTGATCTGATCAGCATTGGACCGGGACCGCGGCATCTGTATCTATGAATATCGAAGAGAAGTGGTACAAGGTCAAGCAACACAACACAGGTGGGTACGAAAATAAGACTGGTACTTCGGATCAATGGATTGCTATGGTAAATGGTCTTGTCCCTGTATCCCATCAACATGTGTATGATTTGTTCCTCACTCTTTTAAAGCGTTCACGCCCGCCTATTCCAAGGCCGGCTGTTCCACGCCATGTTGAATATCGGGATGTATATCCCTGTTCATGAAACCCGCATTTAAAAGAAAGCCTACTGGCGTACAAATTGCGATACCTTGATCCAAGACGACGCCTGTAATTAAACAAATGTTCCTGTCGAATGTCAGCTGCGCTGCGACTTGCTCAGCGTACACACTGTGCAAGTACTTTGCAAGGTCGTCTGTTTGTCGCGGGTACCATCCTCAATGTTGCCCGCCTATATCAATAGATATAGATCGCCAGAATAAGACCGAGGAATGAACCCGCGCTACGATGGCACCTTCATCCTCACCTTGTACTCGACGTTCTTCACCGTTTCCCCCATATGATGTTTCTAAGCCTATGATACTTTTTTCGACCTGCATCCCCATACACCTGTACAAGTCTAAGCAGTGAATGATTGGTCGACGCTCATACATAACTAGTCTACTGCAAACAAACCGACATGTTCCATAATTACATAAATATACAGTTCCAAACTTTTGCCATGCCTTACCATTCTAACTCATCTCTAACCATTCCAATGCCAGTGACATACAATCATCAGGGAAGGGGGCAGTCTATCACAGTCTAGATGTGGATTCCAGAGTTACTCTCCAAGCTCTTCTTGTAGCTGTGCCCCATCTTCTTCGTGCCCCCCATTCTTGCATTAGCAACCACCCGACCGATGGCGTCAATACCTGTGTGTCAAGCTGATGTCAGTATCCATGGATGATGTAATATTAGAAGTGTGAAAGTAACAAAAAAGTAAACACCCTCAGACGGTAGAGCAGATGAACCGAATTATTATTAAAGTAACAACGAACTCACCCTTGTCCAAATCCGCTATAGGTGGCCCAAACGACAACCGAACATAGTGATGACACGGGCTGTTGAACAGGTTCCTACGGTGCGCCGGGTTGATGTCGAAGAAGATACCCGGAATTACGATCGTTTGCTCTTTCAGGAGCTCTTCAAAGAAGGTCTGACATATAGAGAAATCAATATTTGTTCTTTCCTTTCCTTGCTTGGTTCCCCGCGGTCCAAAAGCACGGGAAGCGAGGACCATAAACAACAATTACTCACCAAACCATTGTTAAGCGGAGGAGGTAACTTCTCCAAGTTCAACCAGATGTAAAACGTCGCTTGGGGAGGAACATCCACATCCAAATGGAGCGCGTGCAGGCGTTTCAGCACGTGGTCCCGCTTGGCCTTGAAATGTTTTTGAAGGGCCGTCTATTTCACGTCAGCTTGTTCCTCTAATACGTCTAACAATCGGCTCACCTTCTCTATCCTGACACGCTCTGGCTCAAGGAGTGGAACAGCTGCAAGCTGCATGCTGCACGAGGGTTCAATGAACATTAGGGAATTGAGGGAACAGGAGGGCACTGACGGATGGTTCGCACCCCCATCAAGGAATGAACCCGATTGCGAAAGGGCGGTGATAAGGTTCTTGGGCCCGATGACCCAGCAGATACGCCAACCTGGAAGACGCCAATTCTACAGTAGTGAATGGATCAAGATCAAGGGAAAAGGCACAATGAAGGTGTGTCAAAGACGCACCTTGGTCAACCCGTCAATGATAACTACAGAATCAGTGTTTACATCCTCGACATACTCGGCAGAGGAGATACTCTTTCCGATGTCTTTCTCGCTATCAGGGTAGATGTACCAGGAGTAGAACTATGAGATTTTAAGCGTTATCGTTGGGTGGCTAAACAGAAGACACATACTTCATCAAGAATGATCGTTGTGTTATCCCGGCTGAGCGAAACGAGCTCTTTCAGGTCTTTGCCACTTTAATAAATAAATTTCAGTTATGAAAAAGTGGAGAAAGATAGGGGTAATACACACGCAATAACTTGCCCTGTCGGATTCCTTGGGTTCGAAGCAAGGACGACGGCGAGACCTTGACTGAGGATATCTTTCTGTTGGCGTGATCGATCAGGAAGTGTTTATAAAGTTTGATTGAGAACAAACCTTGGTTTGTTCGATATCAAGACGGTATTTATTCTATACAACAGAGTCCATTGAGTAAGCTATGAGACATTTTGCGAGCAATGGGATACCTTGGGATCCAATCTGAATTAATCCATAATTGAGTCTGTTTAATGCAGGGAGGATAAAAACACGCACGCGGTGGGAACAGGTACGAGTCGCTTAAATGCACTTAGAACTTGATCGTAGGCGGTATAGTCTGGAACCTGGTATGACTATATGCGCGGAGTTTGGTGAGTAGACAAGGAGGTCAAAGAAGCGAGCCGTACACAATAAACGTCCCCAATGACAGCGGCGACACGGGAGAGCCCTGCACGTCCACCGGGAACGATGCAGACATTTTCGTATGTATACTGACTTGCTTTTCCTTTGCGGTAATTATCGTTGTAAAGGTTCGCTACTGCTTCACGAAGGGCTGGTTGTCCAAGACGTTTAGCGCTGATTGCGTTCACGATTTATGAAGGACTGACCTTTAACACCGGTTGTGGGGGCATACTCCAAAGAATCCACAGGCATGGGGATACTATCGGGGCGGGGAGGGGCATTTGGGATAGGGCCTACCTCTGGGGCGCCCTGGCCCAAGTTTGCCCATTCGTGAGAATTAGCGTAATTGAAACCGTTGGCTATTGCACGATCTGAACAGTAAATAACCCCAGTACTGCCAGGGTGCTCGATACCAGGGACGGTTTCTTCGTCCTAAATGACGCGTGAAGTCACGTGACGTGAAGGAAACGAAAAAACATACAGGGTTGACAGTCTGAGGAAGGCCGCCTAGGGCAGGCTTGGGTTGATGTCCAACCTGCTGACGAAATATCTGCGAACGAATTAGGTGACGTCAGTATAAAGTGTGTATATAATTACCTGATGAGCTTCTGATTCTTTCTCGTGATGGAAGATTTTCATGACGCCGTGGACCTGGTTAGAGAAAGTTTTTGAAGAAGGGAGATGAGGCAAGTGGAGGTGAACGTGCATGGATGAAATTGTTAGAAATAAGGAAAGGAAGAATGAGAGCAAATGAACTGACGACGTCTCTTAAGGATGGAGTGCCGCTACGTGAAGGGTAGGCACTACTGGGTCTAGTTGAGGGTCTGGACATGCTGTAGCTGGCGGGATAGATAGAAACAGTGAATGGGCAGAGGGTAGCGTAAAAGGGACCAATAGCAGAATATGACTGTCGTGACTGACTTGGACTGTATCGAAGTTCAGGCTCAAATATTAATATTTATATATTGCGGCTCCAACACTGCTCCTCGCCCATTTTGGGTTCTGCTGGCATGCCAATGATATCAACAGGATCATGATTTGACATAAATATCCTATGCCAACTCTCTCACCAGCAGTGAGTTCTCCTACAGGTTTATAACGTAGCACATCACTGCAACGTCAATGATGTACCTATCAGTCATACATAGCCAAAGGCGGAAGCACAGGTTTTACCTACCGGCCAGCGTGGCATCGTGATCACTGCGGCCACCGCTGACTCGGATAAGAGTCGCTCCTTCGAAGCTACCGGCCATTGCCGGAGTTTGATGCTGGCCGATGCTGACCAGAGTACTCCAAGAAATGAGAATTCTATGTGATCGAGCTCCAAAACTACCTGCGATCGCGAGGCGTCCATTCAATTTATTCAAGCTCCGACCCTACATCGTTAGTGGCCGACAAACAAGAGCATTGACACTTGTGAGACCCAGGAGGTGCGACAGAGCTTAGCATTTACCAGCAATCACAGTACCGCTTCTTCATGGAACGCTAATCATTAATTATGTTTGACTGTCCTCATCGACATGTCCAACAACGAACAACGTCGACCTCGGAAAGTACCGCCAAGCGCGCGACTCGGATCTTGCTAATAACCAGGCTAGCCTTGTGATCACTTGGTCCTTATATACTTTTTTTCCCCCTTCTTGTTTCACCCAGATATCAGTAGCCTCGAAAAAGATTCCTTCGTCAGCCCCCACACACCCACCTTACCCGCTGACGCTTTGACTTTCCACTCACCGCTAACCTTCAAAATGTCGTCAGCCCCTTCTAATAAATTTTTGCCGAGCCCAAAGACAGTTGCTGTACGTGTGTCCTATCGGATTATCTTCGTTATCTTCTGGACCGATCCTCGCCTTCTTAGATCTTAGGATGTCCGTTTAGGTGAGCATTTCGACGGCTGCAAAGTTGTCTTGTGTGACAGCAATTTTACGGCATCGGCTATAGCGGTGGTCAGGTCAGTTCTCTCAAATAGTACTAGTATCGTTCATATTACTTACTCATTTCCCTTTTTCTTAGTCAAAACTTGGCGTAGACAAAGGTCCTATCCATCTCGTCCAGGCAGGGCTCATTAACCAGGTCGAAGAACTCGGATGGCGCGTCGTTTTTGATGGGCACCACCAATTCGAGGATATTTCTCCACCACCCGATGCCATCCAAGTTAATGCAACAACTGATCCCGCTGTTGATACCTTGAGTGCTTCCATCGCGAGGTTGAGAAGTCCTTTGCTCGTTGCACAGGTCTGCGAGAGTGTCGCATCCGCTGTACAGGCTCATGCAGAGATGGGGCACCTCCCCGTCACCCTTGGCGGAGACCATTCCTTAGCCATGGGCACTATCTCAGGCACCCTGAGGTGAGCATTTCCAGTTAGACGAGTTACTTCCACTAATGATATCATATCCACAGAGCGTATGACCAAGCTTGTGTCATTTGGATAGACGCCCATGCAGATATCAACACGATTCACTCTACCGACAGTGGAAACATCCACGGCATGCCTCTCTCCTTTCTCCTCAAGCTCAACCCCCCTGCTCCATCCCCAGACTCAGTCCTTGCAAAGTTCGACTGAGTCTCTCACCTCCTTGCAGAGCGTCTCGTTTACATTGGTTTGCGGGACGTGGAAAAGGGCGAGAAGGAGATCTTGAAGAAACACCGCATCAAGGCCTTTAGTATGCATGAGGTTGATCGGTAAGTTTAGGTTTTGGTGGTGACAAGACCGTTCAGCTGAATGTACTTCACCTAGCTATGGCATTGGCAAGGTGGTCGAAATGGCCCTAGACCATGTCAACCCGCAAAGAGACCGTCCTATCCATCTGAGCTTTGATGTCGACGCGCTCGACCCGAGCGTTGCGCCTAGCACGGGCACACCGGTGAGTATTACATTATCTTGGCACGTACTCTTGAGTGGGATGAAGTCAGCCGTGCGACTGAGTGACTTAGCGCGCGCTGGAAAAACAAGGCATTTATTGGTTGAAGATGCGAGAATGTGCACAAAACGCCCATAATTCCCTATGCGTCCCGGCCCTGAAGGGGGTCTAGACACACCACACATGCGATAAACATATGCAGGCGCTTTGTAGTGCACATCGCTTGTGTGGCTGAGACGTCTTGGAAGCATGGCGCTTTGATCTGTGGCAGGAATGTCCGAGCCCATGGCGGGCAGATATTCTATTCCCAAACAATTTTATTTCAAGTCAAACTAAATGCCAAGTCAGTGAGCAAAACTAACCGAAATCACGCAGGTGCGCGGTGGGCTCACTTTCCGTGAGGGACACTACATATGTGAGGCGATTCATGAGACTGGGCTACTCGTCGCACTTGATTTGATGGTATGTGTCTTACGTACATCTTGGCTCACATTGATGTGATCTGACTTGATCTACCGCATGCAGGAGGTTAAACCTACGCTCGCAGACGCTGGGAGTGTGCACCAGACAGTCACAGTGGGGTGCTCATTGGTCCGCTCTGCTTTGGGTAAGTCATCCATCTGGTTGCACGTTGTTTGCGCGGTTGTCCACTGTTCTTGAATGGGTATGCACGACAAAACGTGCACTTTGGGTACCCACAGGGACTACCTACAACGTGGGTCAACAATGATGCTTACTATCTATTTTGTCTACAGGCGAAACCCTTCTCTGAGTTGCAAGTGTCGTAAACTATTGTGGATGTGATGTGAATGTGATTTAGTGACAGTGAGTGGTTATCTGCTTGTTAAGCACATCTAATGATCAACTTTTAAACTTTAGGTAACAAGTGACTGAGTGAAGGGAATCGGGCACACGTGGTTGTCACGTGCAACACTGTTAGATGTGATATCCCTTAATTGAATCGTCAATCATCCAGCCCCTGTCTGATGTGTCCGTGTTAATAGATTTTTTATGAATCAAATTATCGAGTATACAATGTCCAATGTCAATGGCTACCTGCAGCTCTGGAGGAAATGACAAGTCCTTATGCACGAAGAAAATGCCATGAATACAGCCAAAGACGAAAATAAATCTGAATTTCCAACGCAGCGCGTCGCGTCGCGTCTAATGTTTTTTACAAATAAGTTATTGAATAATTTTCCTAACATATTCGGAGTTTCTGAGGATGACAATCCGACTAATTGAGTCTTCCACAGTTGTGCGGGGAAGGGCGGGCTGCACGTTGTGCCATTGTCCGTTGAAGAAAAATACGATCTGTGGGTCCTCTCCTTTGTATACTTGCTTTGCGAAAGTAAAATATCATCGTCCACAGCATAGAAAAGGAAGTTATGACCACAGTCGCTTGAAATTGCTTGCCACTTGAAGCAAATAGCTCAACAAGTTAAATACCAAGCACTTGTGTCTCTTCGCCTTCCTCATCACTCCCATCCACCGCTCACTTTTCATATCCAACTTGTGTACTGTAAGATACACATCCACTTTACCTTCCTTCAGTTACTTACCTGGTCTAACTACACGCTAGGGTCTAACATTCTATCATTAATATGTCCCACAACCAACCCGTATTTAATCAGATTCACTATCAACCGCGCCAGCCTCAGCCTCAGCCTCAGCCTCAGCCTCAGCCTGAGCCACAGGCGCAACCTTTGAATGTAACGATGCCTGACCAGAACATCACTGGGCCTTCCCTTACCGCGATTAACAGCATCGCAATGGAGGCTGCTGGCCTCTGCCGTAGTTATAGACCTCCCGGAATGCTAGCTCGAATATGGGATGCCGGTCTTCATGGTCAACCTCCAGCACCAAACTATTATGGTGGCCACCCCGGACCTCTGGCTGGTGCACCTTATTATGGCCACATGCACGCCCCCGCCGCTTCTCAGATGCACCCTCCCGGTGCTCCCCAATTGCCCGTCAACGCACCTCTTCAAGTATATGCTCCAGCCCCAGGACATGTGCCGCAAATACCTCAGGCCGTGGATCCTCGTGTGCTTTCCCTTAACCAGGAAGTGCCGCAGGCACCTCCTGCATACTTGCCTCCTCTTGCGGCTTTTTCTGCGCCGCAATATGAGCAGCAGTATCAACAAGTACCTATGGTACCACCCGCAGGCCCAGCAGAGGGGGGTTCCACCCGCTCTTCGAAGAGGAAGGCGGTCGATGATGCTGACATGCCGCAGCCAAAGCAAAAGCAAAAGCGTCATCGCCCTCAAGATGATCCAAATTTTGTGAGTCACTTGTATTTATCTAGTTCTCACCATCTCGCTAACAGCTATTTTATCAGGAACTGGTTCAACCTGGAGCGGATGGGAAACCGAGGTGGAAATGTCTTAAGTCGGCATGTGCACATGTCAATCCGATGTTGGAAGTAAGCGTGCATAAGCATGTAACGGCGACGAAGTCGCACCAGAAAGACTCTGCTGTACCGCAGCCCGAGTATGTTTGTCCATTATGTAACCATTCGTAAGTACTCCTCTTATTTTAAATGTGACCATGGGGCTGAGATGTTGATTTTTATAGTTTTAAACGCAAAGACGCGTTAAGCAGACACAAAGACACTGGTCAGTGTGTGAAGAATCGCCAAAAGTTACAGTTGGACGGCACACAGGCAAACGTTCAAGTGGCTGGGACCAGCACGATCGCAGCTGTACCATCTTCGTCGGGCTCTGCAGCAAGCTCTGAGACCCAACAACGTCCGCTCTTGCCTGTAGCTACACCGGGCATTGTTCAGGCCGCTGGGAGTAGCACGTCTCAGGCTGCGCCCCCTGTTACAATGCATCAGCAGCAGCAATTTACGTTTAGGGTCCAGAGACCTGGACCGAGCTCGATGATCCAACATTCCGGTGTGCAGGCCACACAAACTGGAGGAACGTCAACGGTTCTGCGCACTTCGCATGCGCCGCAAGAGGCTCTTTCTTTCCCCGTGCAATCCAACGTTCAAAATAAAGGAAAGGGAAAGGCGATCCAACAGCAGCCGGCTGCTACGCCTCCCTTATATGCCGCGGAGGCAGATTTTTCGACCACAGACACTCCCCTACCATCTGCAGGACTATCTTCCAGCAATGGTTTACCGTTTGTCGCGGATGAATTTTCATTGTCAATCTTTAAGCGGGCCGATAAGCCTTTGACTCCCTCCCCCTCCGAGGGCGATGATCCATCTGGTGATATATTTTCCGCCCCCCCATCACCTGGTGCATCTCGGGTTACACCCGAACCATCACCTGTCCAACCATCGTTCAGCAATTCTTCAACTGCTGCAGAGGTGGATTTTCTATTTGCAGCGCTTAATGAGGCCACTGCGGAACAGACTCCCTCCCTCTCTGAGGCAAATTCCCCCCCGGAGGATGTGGAAGATTCGTTTGGGGATCTATTTTCCGCCCCACTCTCACCTACCTTGTCCGAGGTCACACCGGCATCCCAGCCAGTGGAACCTTGGTCGAGTAATGTCATTGAATATGACTTTCTATGGGAAGCTCTTAACGAGACCGCTGCAGAACAGACTCCCTCCGTCTCTGAGGCAAATTCCCCCCCGGAGGATGTGGAAGATTTGTTTGGGGGTCTATTTTCCGCCCCACCCTCACCTACCTTGTCCGAGGTCACACCGGCATCCCAGCCAGTGGAACCTT